>JAJJMA010056561.1:0-12516 GCA_023529015.1 Papaver nudicaule
ACAATCTCGAGATATGACTTTATCAAGAAGTCATCTATGATCCGTGCAGTATCCCTAGTATCATCTTTAGAAAGACCAGTTAAAGCATGTAACAATGATGTATAATGAGCACAACTATTCCTGAAGCTTTGGGCTTTGTCTTCATGGAACATAGCTTTCTTCCTTTCGTAATCGATTTTATACAGAAAGTACTTTCTCATGTGTGAATATTCATCAATTGTTTCTCTCGAGTTAATAGCATGAGTCTCTGGATCAGGAAACTTACAGATGTAGTCCAAAGTTTCTGCAGGAATCCTCTTTCTCTTGCGTGTAATCCCTTCACATAGCTCAACTTTCACAGCTTCACTTTTACAACTCCTCGTAACACTTCTTGTAGCATAAGCCATCTTGATTATGACTTACTGGATTGTATGAACGATATATATATCTTTCAAGAGGAGTGAGTTTTAGTTTATCTGAAAGACTTAAGGGAATCTTCCAGATTTTTGCGACACGGACGGTTCACGAACCGCTTCGCAAACTAAAACCCCTGAACTCTGATAGACAGAGTTTATACAGTCTGAAACAAGATTTCCATGGAGTAGAACTCTTTTGAAAATATGTTTATAGTATTTCTACTAGTGACTTGAACAACCACAATACCAGGAACGAATTCCTGATATCAACTGCATGCCTCACACATACAAGTCATAATGTGAGGATGCATCCCCTAACTGCGATTAAGCAGTTGGAGTGTGAGTGCTAGACTCACACGGGGTGTTGATTGTAGAGTGGTTGCTAGAGACTGATTCGGGTTGAGAGTTTTTCTTACCCTTTTCATTTCCTCTTGAACTTTCCACGTTTTTCAACGCTCCCTTGAATTGCTTCAGGGCTTTGTTCATTCTATCCATATCGGCTTGAAGCTTGTTTACAGCTTTTCTATTTCCCTCAAGCAGCCGACACCTTCCTTGGACATATCCAGATTTGCCACAATACTGGCAACTCTTGGAAGTTTTTTCATCATGAGTTTTAGCTTTCTCAGGTACACCGTACACCCTTGTGTTTTTTATTAGATGGAGGACTGGATCCAGCCATTATGAAAGTACCGTTCTTGGTGTATGTGTTACTATTGAACCCTAACCCATTGGTGTTTCCAAAGGCTTTTTGACCAAATAACATTGCTGCTACTTTATCTGAGCTACCAGATAGCCTTTGGAGATCATTTTTTAGGGCATCAATTTCTTTATCTTTAACCGATAAAGTTGAGGAGAGATCACTACTTAATTTCTCAAGTTCATGATCTTTCAGGAGAAGGGTTTTCTCTACCTTTTCAAGATCAGATTTTAACTGATTGTTTTCTTGAACAAGGTCCTCGCTCTTACTGATTAGTTGATGAATTAAAATGTTTTTCAAATCATCATGCTTAGATCGTTCATCTGAAGTATCTGCCATTAAGGCAATTTCTTCATGATCTAGTTGAATTCATGTTGGTCAGACATATTATCGAACTGAGATGAGAGAGCATTATCCCTTTTATGGTATTCCTTACTAGGGCATATGTCTTTCATGTGTCCAAAGCCTCGACACTTGAAACACTGCACATCAGGGAGATCATCCTCACCCCGAATAGGATTAGGTTTCAATGCTGGTAAGGCTCCTCTACTCCTGAATCGCCTGTCTCTTGTGGATCTGAGAAGATCCTTTAGTTGCTGTGTAATTAGAGACAGTTCAGTTTCCACTTCTTCATTGTCAAGGTCTTCACACTCATCAGCCCAAAACAAATTCAGTGGTGAGGAGGTGCACAAAGTGCTTACAGCTTCAAAAGCGATAGATTTCTTTTCATCTTTTCGCTCATGATCGAAGATCTGTAGTTTAACAACAAGGTCACTTCTTGTTATATCTAAGCCATGAACTTCTTGGATGGCATGTTTCTTTGATTCGTACCTTGAGGGTAATGACCTCAGAATTTTACACACAATGTCCCTTTCCGGAATAACTTTTCCTAAGGTGTGACAGGCATTCACTATCTCAGACAATTTGTGGTTAAATTCTTCAAAGGTATCATCCACAAGCATTTGAAGGTTTTCCCAGTCAGACATGAGGTTCTGAAGTCTAGCTTCTTTTTCTGCTGCATTCCGAACACGGTCCTTAATCTATTCCAAGCCTCGTGAGAGGTTTCACATGTGGCCACTTGATGGAAAAGATCAGGTTTTACTGCATGAATGATAGCATTAAGCCCATCATAGTTTTGCTTGGCGGCGAGAGTTTCCACGCCATCATAAGCCGCTATGTCTATGGGGACAAATACACCCTCAACTTGAATAGTTGGTGGTGTATATCATGTTTTGACATAAACCTAAGTTTTGAAATCTCAGGCTTGCAAAAACGATTTCATTGCAGTCTTCCACCATAAGTAGTTTGTGCCATCAAACTTTGGTGGTACGTTATAAGCTCGTATGCTTTGTTCCATAACTCACAAGCCGCGATAAACACAGGCAGTTACGTCTTTTATGTGTTCACCGGCTCGGATACCAATTGAAAAAGCAGGGGTACCGAAATACTACCAACTTTTCGTTTGGGCTCGTGAGTCTTATGGTCAGATCTGGACGATCTCAAAAATCAATATCTAGATTTGTTAACCTGAGTTTGGATCACAAGTGATCAGTCCAACGCAAGACAGGGTCTTGGTAAATCCAATAGATGGATTGAGGACAACGATCAGGTTTATTAATAACGTACTTCTTGTGTTTGCTTTAATTATATAATCAAAGAATATAATGCGGAAAGTAAAGCACACAAGACACCAGAGATTTTTTTAATGAGGAAACTACGACCTGTAGAAAAACCTCGGGACCTCGTCCAGTTTGAACACCGCACAATACAAACTGTCTACAAACACTAGCCTACTATAAGACTTCGGTCTGGGATGTAGCAGAGACCAATTCCACCCTCCAAGCGAACTGGCTACTGTCGCACTCCTTACGTCTCTAGATCCCCCACAGATCGTCACGCACTTGATTCCCCTAGCTGACGTCTGTTACAGGCCTAGGAGTTGTTTTAACCGCTGTTAAAGGCTTGTGGAAATAATTCCATCTTTGCAACCTTAATTATCAACTGTATGTTTGAACTGTCCTCTATTAGTTTGACACACAAAGTGACTTCCTTCGGATTGCTCCAGGTCATACGAAAATTTACATACAAGCGGGGGCTGACAAGTAAACCGATTAAACTATGCCCGACTTGTCTCTACCTCAGTTGTAAAAAGAATCACTTAAGAAACTTATACAACTGGAGCCAACTAGGTCTTACAACACCGAGTGCAGCCGTGCGTTGCTTCTTTTCAACCATGTGTGTAACGTATCAGTTCTTGAATGGCCTTATATTAAAGAGAAGGACCGTATAATAGACAAGAACGTGATCAGGTTACCAAGGTTACAGGTTACTCCGATTTCAACCACTAAGGTCTCAATCTCCTACCTGTGCTTCCCAACTCTCAAGAGAAGTCTTTATAGTCGGTCTTTATAGTCGTTAGGTAATTCCCATAGAGGAACTGCTACCTAATAGAGGATGACTATACCACAACAAGCATTTACCGAAGTGAAAAGAGTTTACGATCAATTCCACAGAGAAACTTCATGTATGCTTGATGCTTGTGGTTTTCGTTCTAGAAACCTCTATTTATAGCACTCAATAAGATAGGTTGCTTAGGAATAAAGCAACTAGTTACTTGTTCCACAAGTTTAGCAAGTGCCCGTGTAAAACGAACCCGTTACTTAACTTGCACACAAAGAAACATAGATTTATCACAATTGGAAATCTTTATTATTTATCTGCCAAGTGTTTTGTTAGCTCACAAACACTTCAAGATTGATATCCAACATACCAGAGATAATCTTTATCTTACTGACACATTGAGAATCGTTAGATGGACCACAAAAGATATTTCGTGATAACCAAGTCCAACTAAGAGATAAAGGAGTCAGAGTTTAACCCGTGTGAAAATCCTAGAGAATATTCACCTTGGCCGGTTCGCAAACCGTCCTTCTGAATTACGACCCAATACATTGAATATGAGGTTCACGTACATGTACGTGTACAAATTGATGTTTTGGAACTCAGGAGAAAATCCCAAGTCACTGTTCACGAACCGGTTCGGGAACCGTCGTAACTCAGAATTAGGGTTTAACTGGATCCGCTGGAAGTTCTGGGCTGGGCCAGTACTTAGACGTGTTATACGCCCTCAGCTATAATCCACTGAACTCTTACTCAAGAGTACTCCTTTAGATTCACCCATATCCAACAAGTGATTTGCAAGCAAACCATTGCAATGGACAAATGGTATCGAATCTATCTCATGTATTCTTGTAACCTTAGTATTCGTGGGAACAAATACCAACATAACACATGGTCATGTAGACAAGAACACGATCTCAATCGCTATTAGTATCTCTACTAAAGTAGTCGACTATTTCGAAAGATAGAGTAAGTAGAATATAAGGCAAAATAAGCATCAGTTTAAAGAAGTATATATTCCAAAGGCTACCCACCAGGAGTACAATGATAATTCAAAGGTTGAAATGGGAAATGACTTCCAACAAAGTTGTGGTGAAAACTCTTTGGCAATGGTTGTTTTTGAGAAGTCTGAGAATTATTCAGGAGAATCTAGTGATGGTAACAAAATCCCTTTTCTTACTCCTTCTGTGAATGATTCTATTCAGAATTCTACAAATTCTTTTGAAGTTCTCCAAACTATTGATGAGGAAACTTCAGAAAATGAGGAGGAGGAATCTACAGAGGTGAATATGTCTGATTTACTTAATATCCCTACTACTCCTCAAATAGTTCAGATACTGGTCAATAAGTCTACTTCACCAATTATGAAAAAAACTATAGCTGATAAAAAGAAACTTCCAGCTAAATATGCTAATCTTTTTTCACCTCCTATGACTAGGATGTCTACAAAAACTTTTTTGAAACCAGTGCAAGGCAAGGGGAGTTCCACTGCTCCTCTAAAATCTTCTTCTAAATGAGAATGATCTTTTGGAATGTCAGGGGCTTAAAGAGAATTAGAGCCCAAGACACTCTTAGAAATTTAGTTTTAAAACATAACCCATCTCTTGTTTGGATTGTAGAACCAAAAATAAGGGTTAATTCTTCTTCCTTTTCTAAAATAAAGTTACCTAGTATGCATCGTAGAGTCATTCATAATTCTGTCAATGGTAGTAAAGGAAATATCTGGCTATTCTGGAATAGAGGTATTGCAACTCCTAATGTGATCTTTAGTTCTTCCCAATGTGTGACAGTGGAAATTGGTGATGTCTTAGTAACTGGTGTTCATGTTAATTCATATGTTATTCACAGAAGACAACTATGGGAGGATTTATGTACTTTAAGTAATCTGAATAGACCATGGGTAGTCATAGGTGATTTCAACTGTGTTCTATCTTTACTTGAGAAAAAAGGTGGTAATTCTCCTCTGAATACTGCTATGAGAGATTTCACAGAATGTTTGGAGTATTGTGGTTTGTTTCAAGCAAGTAATAATGGTCTTAAATTTTCTTGGTCTAATGGAAGATGTGGGAGGAAGAGGATACTGTGTAACCTTGACAGAGCAGTTTATAATACTAAATGGTTAAAAAGATTTGATGGATGGAACTATAAAGTTGGGGTAAGAAATGTGTCTGATCATAGCCCTCTCATTTGTTCTGACAGAGTGTTTCCTAGGGCTTTGAATATTCCCTTTAGATTTCAGATTATGTGGATTTCCCACCCTGAATTTATGAATGTGGTAATTGAGGCTTGAAATGAGGTTTTTATTGGGAATCCTATATATATTTTTATGAGCAAACTGAAACATCTTAAAAAAATTCTCAAAACATGGAACTGGGAAGTTTTTGGTGACACAAATGTGAAGCTGAAGCTAGTTGAGAATAATATGATAGAAGCTGTTATCTTATCTGATGAAGACCCCTCCAATATTCAACTCCTTGATAATTATATCAATGCCAAAGGGAAGCATGATTATGTGGCTCAACAACATCACACTTTCCTTAGTCAAAAAGCAAGAATTAACTGGGTAAAATATGGAGATGCTAATACAAAGTTCTTCCATACTAATATTAAGCTTAGACAAGAGAGAAATGCTATTCTTGAGCTTGAAGATACTAATGGTTCTATTATTACTTCACAACAGGGTATTTCTGATATTCTAATAGAACATTTCACCAACAAATTTACAGGACAAGATGTGGTCCTCCCAGCTGATTTATTTGATGCAGTGCCAAATGTAATTACTATGGAAGACAATATAATGCTTGAGAACATCCCAAAGGAGGAGGAAATTATGGTTGTTGTCTTTGATCTAAATTCTGATGGTGCTCCTGGTCCTGATGGTTTTTCAGGTATTTTTTATAGAACTTGCTGGGAAATTATTACAAGTGATCTTATTTCTGCTATTGATTTTTGTTGGAGACATAAGAATATTCCAAGTGGTCTGAATTCTAATATCCTTACTCTCATTCCTAAAGTCAGAAATGCTAAGAAAGCTTCACAATTTAGACCTATTGGTCTTAGCAATTTCTGTTTTAAAATCATAACTAAGTTTTGACAACTAGAATTAGCACATTACTTTATAAGGTGATCTCCCTTCAGCAATGCGCTTTTATTAAAGGAAGATGCATACATGATCAAGTGATTCTTGCTTCTGAACTTGTAAATGAAATGAGTATTAAGAGAAGAGGTGGTAATGTTGGCTTAAAACTTGATATTTCTCAAGCTTATGATACTCTCAGCTGGGATTTTCTGCTTGAAGCCTTGAGAAGATTTGGATTTTCTGAAACCTTTAATCACTGGATTCTTACATTGTTTAAAACTACAAAACTGTCTATTATGATTAATGGAGGACCAGTTGGTTACTTTGGTGTTGGAAGAGGTTTAAAACAGGGTGATCCACTTTCTCCTATCTTATTTGTTATAACAGAAGATGTTTTGAGTAGGAAAATTAGAGAGTTGATTCTTAATGGTAATATTATTCCTATGGTAATTAGGAAAGGCCTTTTTCCTTCACATCTATTCTTTGCTGATGATATATTCATCTTTTGCAATGGTGGAAAGAAGAGTTTAGACAATCTTAAATCTCTTCTGATTTCATATCAAAGGGCTTCTGGACAAGTTATTAATGTATCTAAAAGTAAATGTTTTGTAGATGGTACTTCTGCAGATAGGAAGACTTTGATTGCTGGCATAATGCAGATGGAAATAGCTTCTTTCCCTGATAAATATTTGGGTGTTATGCTCATGCATGGTGCTATGAAAACTGAACATCTATGGTCTTTTGTGGAAGTATTACAAAAAAGACTAGCTACATGGATGGGCAAGTTATTATCTTTTCATGCAAGACTAACTCTTATTCTATCAGTGCTTAGTAGTATTCCTCTGTATTTATAGATGGCCAATTAAGGTGATAGATGCATGTGAAAGAATTGTAAGGAATTTTCTCTGGTCTGGCAATGCAGAAGACAGGAAAATGATTACATTATCTTGGGAAAAAATATGTTCTCCTAAGAGTGAAGGAGGTTTGGGTATTAGAAGATTTGAAGACATAAATAAAGCTCTACTTCTTAAACTTCTTTGGAGAATTTTGAATTCAGAGGATGAATGGGCTTTATTTTTCTTGGCCAAATACAAAGACAAGTATGGGAATTGGATTCACTACTACAAACAATCATCTGTATGGCCAGGTATCAAATGGGTTTTAAATGACTTTCAGATGGATTGTGGGTACAGGTGATAAAATTTCATTATGGAATGATACATGGATACATGATAGGCCACTTATTGATATCTTTCGTGATGATCCATTCATTATGCAACATCTAAATATGAAAGTCAATGCAATAATCAGGGAAAGACAATGGGTTATTCCTATAAATATGATGAAGTACTTTGCTGTCTCTGACTTACCTATCATAAAGAAGGAAAAGATTTATTGATCTGGTCTGGTAATCAGAATGGTTCTTTCTCTCTGAAGGCTGCTCTTCAAGTAATCAGATTGGTCTATCCTAAAGAAAAGATATACAAAAAGATTTGGAAGAGTAATGTTCATCCATCTACTGCAGCAAATGTCTGGAAAGTTGTAAGAAATGTTTGTACAACAGATGAAAACTTCCAGAAGAGAGGTTTTTCAGTAGCTTCCAGATGTTACTTCTGTCACAATGAAATTGATGCCATGGAACATATTTTATGGCATTGTTCTTTTAGTGGTGACTTGTGGAGATGGCTGCAAGGTATTTTTTCTTTTCCTGTCCCTTATTCTTTTGAAGACATTATTGAAAATTGCAGAGGTAAGATTATGTTCATTCAGAAAATCTGGATCACTGCTGCCTTTACAACTTTGGTGGAGATTTGGAACCCCAGAAATATGATTTTCTTTGAAGATGTTCAACCAAATTTCAACAAGTCTATGCAAAGAATCTTTAATAAAGTCAAGGAATCAGAGGTAAGAATGAATGGTTGTATGTGGGACTGCAGTTATGATAAAAACATTCTTCAAACCTTTGGTTTTGCTCCCAGGAAAATTAAGAACTCTGAACCCATTGAATGTTACTTTACCTTACCTGCTGAAGATATTCCCCTTCTCTGCTGTGATGGTTCTTCTAGTGGTAATCCAGGTGATGCTGGATATGGTTTTCTGGTCAGAAATTTCAAAGGTGACTTTGTTACAGCTGAATCTGGTGGAATTGGGATAGCCACAAATTTTATAGCTGAAATTATGGCAGGGATCAGAGCATTGGAATGGGCAGTGGAGAATGAACAACTTGTTGTGGTCCTTCAATCTGATTCAAAGTCTGCTATCTATGCTTTTATGAAGAAGGAAATTCCATGGATTTTTATTGCTAGATGGCATAAGATCAATTGTAAAATGAAAGCCATTCACTTTAAACATGTTTACAGGGAAATAAATTTTGCTGCAGATCATTTTGCTAAAGAGGGTGCTCTTCTACAGAGAGGTCAGGTTGTAAAGCATCATTCTAGGCCTAGTCAGTTGAGGAAAATGGAGATGCTAGTCTCTGTTTACTACAGGTTTCCTTAGGATTTTATGTTTGAAATTTTTGTTCTATTGCTTTAGTGGGCTGTGTCCCTTAATGGGCTTATGGCCTTTTACTGTTTTGTTTTGATTGTTGTAAAAAACTTTTATTATCACTATTAATTAAAAAAAAAAAATTACGATCAATTCCACAGAGAAATCTCACGTATGCTCGATGCTTGCGGTTTTTCGTCCCATAATCCTCTATTTATAGCTCTCAATAAGATAGGTTGCTTTGGAATTAAGCAACTAGTTACTTGTCCCACAAGTTTAGGAAACCCTAACTTGTAAACCAAGTAAACAGAGATTTATCTCAATTGGAATTCTTTTAACATTTATCTGCCAAGTGTTTTGTTAGTTCAAAAACACTTCAAGATAGAAATCCAACAGACCAGAGATAATCTTTATCTTATTGACTCATTGATATTCGTTAGATGGCCCACATAAGATATTTCGTGATAACCAAGTCCAACTAAGAGATAAAGGAGTCAGAGTTTAACCCGTGTGAAAATTCCAGAGAATATTCACCTTGGCTGGTTCGCAAACCATCCTTCTGAATTACGACCAGATACTTCGAATCTGTGGTTCACGTACATGTACGTGTACAAATTGATGCATTGGAACTCAGGAGAATTCCCAAGTCACTGTTCACGAACCGGTTCGGGAACCGTCGTTATTCAGATTAGGGTTTAACTTGGATCCGCTGGAAGTTCTGGACTGGGCCAGTACTTAGACGTGTTATACGCCCTCAACTATAATCCACTGGACTCTTCCTCAAGAGTACTCCTTTAGATTCACCCATATCCAACAAGTGATTTGCAAGCAAACCATTGCAATGGACAAATGGTATCGAATCTATCTCATGCATTCTTGTAAATTTAGTATTCGTGGGAACAAATACCAACATAACACATGGTCATGTAGACAAGAATACGATCTCAATCGCTATTAGTATCTCTACTAAAGTAGCCGACTATTTCGAAAGATAAAATAAGTAGAATAGAAGATTTTCCATAATAGTCATAACTCCTACTAACCTTTTGTCGATGAAGAATAATTGATGTCTTCTTTGTCTTCATAGTCTTCGTCTTCAAGGTCTCTACTACTTTGTCTATATCCCAATTCTGAAATCTAAACTCTAGTAGGCTAAATCAAGATTGAGTTTTGACACCTAAAACTGACAACTAGCTTGACATACCAACGCTAGTGGGTTTGACTGGACAATGCCTTAACAGATGTGTACACCTGAAATCTTATTGAACCACTGAGATTCGTTAGATAGACCGCAAAAGATATTCGCGTTAATGGATCAAGTCTATCTAAGAGATTCAAGAGTTATATGTTAAAACGCCTCGTAATTATCCCGATGATAATCACCAAAAGTTTCGCGAACAGTTTAGATGTTGTGTTTAATTTAACCATTAGGTTTTCTCTAATTCATGAACAAAAATATCCATGACTCGCTCAAAATCCCAACCCAAACTTCTCGAACCGCCTACATCCATAGTGCCTTAAGGTAGTGGAAAGGTTCACCTTGACTCATAAGAAAGTTGTGCCTAAATATAGATCATGTGGACCGTGCACAAGTTTGTGTAGGGTACGCCAACTAAAAGACAAGGATACTGACAGGAGTATCCGAACTGTGCATGGTTTGTGATAGGTACGTGAACCATGTTTTATAACATAAACTCAATTTTTGTATTGGCAGTCATAGTTCGTGATAGGTACGCGAACTATATGACATATATCGAGTTCAGAAACTCCTGAACTAAACAGGTTCGTAATAGGTACACGAACCACATGTCGACTGAGTTCAATAACTTTTCCTCACATAATGGTTTGTGATAGGTACGCGAGCCTGTTGGGTACTCGGTTTCATAACTTAACTCAATTCCACTTTTTAGTTCTAAATCTTTAAAACCTTACGGTGTAAGCCATTGTGCCGAGACTCAAAGAACTATATTTCATTCCTTGTTATAGAGATCAATATATACAACATCATCGACTATTAAATCGATAGAATGGTAGATACGAAAGCGAGGAATAATCTTTACTAACCTTTTGACGAGAGAATGAAAATATCAAGTGAATAAGCTCTGATCTTTAAACTTCCAATGGTCTTCAACTCAACACCTAGTCTATCCAAGTCCGAGAATGATATCAAGGAGGTATGTTTTCTTTCCTTAATCCTAAGTCAATTGATGAAGTGTTTAATTCAGCCAAACAAAAAAGTCCAGTTGTGAAGGAGATTTGGAGGGTTGCAGCCATGATTACTTTGAGAGAGCTATGGTTCACAAGAAATAATATGATTTTTGAGAAGGGCTCTTTTGAAATTACTGTGCTGAAAAAGAGAATAATGCATCTTACAGCTGAGTGCGAAGTTAGAATGAGTGATGATATGTGGAATAATCCATATGATTTGCACATATTAAGAATGTTTGGTATGAAATGTAGGAAAGTTAAAACACTCAGAGTAATTGAAACATATTTCCAGTTACCAGCTGATGATAAACTTCTCTTGTGCTGTGATGGAGCATCAAGGGGAAATCTTGGTTCTGCTGGGTATGGTTTCATTGGCACGGATTCAGTGGGTAGATGTATAATAGCAGTCACTGGTGGTATATGCACTGCAACAAACTATATCACAAAGGTCTTAGCTGTTCTATGTGCAGGAGAATGGGCCTTAGCCAATGGATTCAGAGATGTTGTATTTCGTACTGACTCAAGATCGGTTATAGTGGCTTTTAGTAACCTGAAGATTCCTTGGTTTGCGGTTACTAGATGGAACAGGTTTTGTGAAGGAGTCAATTCTTGGAGCTTCATTCATAGCTACAGGGAAGTAAAGGGGTCATGCTAGGTTGTGGAGTACAGAGAATTTATCAAGAAAAACCTAACTTCTTGTTCTCCCTAGAGTTTCCTGACAGAACTTATTACAGGTTATGTTTGTTAGTTGATATTCTTTTGTTTGTTCTGTTATGTTTAATTGGGCTTTGTACCCTTGTTTTGGTTTTATCTTTCAGTTGGTATTTTCTTTGTTGTAATTTGTGAACTATTTGGTTAGTAATAAAAAAGAATATCCATCCAACGGTCGTGAGTTTTATAAAGTGTATATCTGTGTTTTAAAAAAATTTTTTTTTTTTTTTTTTTTTTTTTTTTTTTTTTAAATAATTATTATGAACTTTGTAATTCCATAGTAAGTGACCCCTATAGGCAGCAGCCATGTGATGTGAGAGAATGTCTGACGCTACTTCGCAAAGAATGGACCAAAAATACAACATTTTTATCTTCGTTTAAAATACATGCAAGTTGATTTTCTTTTTTTTTTTATAAAAGAAATCATTCATTAACTAGGAAGGAACGTTTACAGAATGAGAAACCAGGCTAAAACCATTGTCTGCTTGTACAAAAAAAGGAGGATTTCTCCACAACTGACATAGTTTCAGTAGACATAA
>JAJJMA010056562.1:0-15167 GCA_023529015.1 Papaver nudicaule
TGGGTGTACTGTGTAAGATCTAACCATTGGGATTTTACACAGTTACACCCAATTCGTATCTACCTCAGTTATACACGAAGAACCACTTAAGGAATTTGTATAACTGGATCTAACTAGGTCTTACAACACCGAGTGCAGCCGTGCGTTGCTACCTTTCCAACCTTTACGTAACTTAACCAGTTCTTGAATAGCCGTATAGCAGAAGAGACGGACTTTAGAATAGACAAGAACTAAGATAGGTTACTGAGGTTACAGGTGAATCTGATCAACCACAAAGGGATCAATCTACCTGTGCTTCCCAACTCTCAAGAGAAGTCTTTATAGTCGTAGGGAGTTCCCAGAGGAGCTGCAACCTATAGAGGATGACTATACCACAACAAGCATTCACCGAAGTGAAAAGAGTTTACGCTACCTTCCCTAAGGACCTTCACGTATGCTTGATGCTTGCGGTATTTGTCCGTAGACACCTCTATTTATAGCACTCAATAAGATAGGTTGCTTTGGAATAAATCAATCAATTACTTGTCCCACAAGTTGATAACCAAGTAATAGAGATTAATCTCAATTGGAATTCTTTTTAGAATTATCTGCCAAGTGTTTTGTTAGCTAAAAAACACTTCAAGATTGAAATCCAACAGACCAAAGATAATCTTATCTTATTGACTCATTGAGGATCGTTAGATGGAACACAAAAGAGTTTATGTTTTACACAAGTCCATCTAAGAGATAAAGGAGTTTTGGAATTTGACTCAGAGTGAAATTCTAGGAGAATATTCACTAAATCCGACACCAGCAAGATGACCACCGTCAGGTTCACGTACTGGTACGTGAACAAAATAGCCATCTCGAACTCAGAAGAATTCCGAGTTTCTGGTACGCAAACCGGTTCGTGAACCGTGCGCCTGTCAGATTTCGTCAAATCTGGATTCCGCTGGAAGTACTGGGCTGAGCCAGAACTTAGACGTGAGAACATCCTCAGCTGTGATCCATGGACTCTTTGCTCAAGAGTACTCCTTTAGATTCATCCATATCCAACTAACAGTTTGCAAGCAAACCATTGCAATGGACACATGGCACCGAATCTGTCTCATTCATTCTTGTACTCACAGTATTTGTGGGATCAAACACTGGTCATGACACAAGGCCATGTTACACAAGAATACGATCTCAATCGCTATTATCACTACTAAAGTAGTCGACTATATTTCGAAAGAATAGATGAAGTAGAAATAGAAGAACATCCATAAAGTCATAACTCCTACTAACCTTTTGTCGATGAAGAATAATTGATGTCTTCTTTGTCTTCGTCTTCAAGGTCTCTACTACTTTGTCTATATCCCAATTCCGAAATCTAAACTCTAGTAGGCTAAATCAAGAATTGAGTTTTGACACCTAAAACTGACAACTAGCTTGACATACCAACGCTAGTGGGTTTGACCAGACAATGCCCTAACACACTCAGAGTCGGCCTATATAAGGCGAGCTTGAGAAACTTTGTAAGGGTTGGATTTTTGGTGTAACCTAAGTGGTGTGAGCGGGATTAGGTCTGTATCTCCTCTAACTTCTTAGGATCATATCCATGTAATAGTTAGGCAGAAATACAATTCATAGTTATACTTATCTCTTGTTATCTGTTTATGAAATGATCTTCGGTATTGATCTTACGATCTTCGTACTATGCATTATACGTAAATAAACTTTGGTTTGGTTAAGATCTGATTGATGTAGAGTGTAAAGTACCTGTGCAGATTTTATACTCGCACAGTTTGGCGCTAGAAACAGGGATTGGTTAAAACAACTTAGGGTTTGCCTGTGATTTAGGGTTTTCAAATTCTTTGTGAAATTTTTTCTAGGGTTTCTAAAAAGCTCTTTCTTAAAAATGTGTTTTCATCATATTTTCATTACAAGCTCCATCACCTTGGACGTCTAAAGACCTTCAAAGCTTTAGAATGTTCAAGGGTTTTGAGCAAATCATCAGCATGATAAGATCAAAGTTTCTTTAAGGATTTCAAACCTTGAAACACAGAGATCTAATCAAGAGCATATCAAACTTCTTCAGCATGCATATCTTTCGATAAAAACCAGAGAAAGGATCGTTCTCAATCATAGGAAACAATCATGAAAATTCCAGGTTCATTTTTTAGGATTTTAATAAAGTAGATGGAAGAATTACACACCAGACTATTAGGGCATAACGATAATTATGGACCTCACTTGTCGACTGCATCTTGTAGGGACATACGCAGAAAAGACGTCAAGACATTACCAAAATGAAATCATCGGACGAAGCCTCGATACAAAGCGTCCATTGCAAATCAATGATACATTCGAGAAAAAATATCAGCCCACGAAGCAACATCACCGAAAGGATCCACAAAAGGGATAAAGACGGAAAGGAGATAATGATTGTTGTTGAGGAAAGGAAATTCGAACCATGGTAGTTGGAACCTATATTTTATTCAACAGAAGACCTTCCCGAAGAAGGTCCGAGCAACACTCCCCTGATAGTAACTGCAAACATAAATGAAGTACTGCTACCAAAAATATTGATCGACCCAGGGAGTTCGGTAGACGTTTTATTCGGAATGGCATACAGAGAGTACTTTCAAAGTACCCCGCCGGCGCCCTCGGATTACACCATCTACAGATTCAATGGGAGAGCATCAAAACCAAAAGGAGACATTACATTACCAATATACGTAACATCCATGAAGCTACAAACCATCTTTTGTGTCCTAGACATAGAGTCACCATATAACGCAATCTTGGGGCGACCGTGGCTACATGGAATCTTGGGAGTACCCTCCACACTACACCAAAAGCTCAGATTCCCAACTCCTACAGGCATCGGTGAAATTAAAGGCGACAACATGGAGTCAAAGACGTGTCATGAGAAAGACGTCGAGCAGAGAAGATACGCGAGGCGACATCGAAGAGAGAGAGGTATAAACAGCAAAAGGCGGAAATAATCGACAAAGAAATTAACCAAGTAATCAAAGGAGACAAGGGAGCTATCACGAAGGAAGCCCCGAAGGATCCTAGTGCTATGAACGAGGACACACCAAATTTTACCCCGACGGAACCAACCGAGGACGTCAACATTGGAACCATTGAGGATCCAAAAATTGTAAAATTAGGTACATTAATGAAACATGAACAACGTGCGGAACTGGAAAGCTTGCTAAAAGAATATGCGAATGTCTTCGCATGGAAGATGAGTGAAATGCCAGGAATAGACTCCAGCTTAGCATGTCACCACTTGGACATAAACCCGTCGGTGCGTCCATTCAAGCAGAGACCGAGAAAGCTAGCAGATGTATATCAGACAGCGGTAGAATCAGAGCTTGACAAGATGTTCACAACAGGAATAATCAAAAAGATACAATATGCAGTCTGGATTTCAAACATGGTCATCGTTCCGAAGAAAAAAAAGGGAGTGCGAATTTGCTTCGATTTTAGCAATCTAAACAAGGCATGTCCCAAGGATCCACACCCACTCCCCAGCATAGACCAAATGGTGGATGCAACAGCAGGCCATGAGCTACTGAGTTTCATGTATGGCTACTCTGGGTACAACCAGATTCCTCTAGCAGAAGAAGATCAAAAGCATACGGCATACCTAACATCCAATGGGTTATTTTGTTACACAAGAATGCCATTCGGATTAAAGAATGCCGGCGCCACATACCAAAAGGCCATGGAAAATATATTTCGTCCCTGATTAAAAAAGACTGTCGAAGCATACGTAGATGCCATGCTGGTAAAAAGCAAGAAAGCAGAATCCCACAACAAAGATCTGCGAGAAATACTGGAAAAAATGCGCCAAATTCATATGAAGATAAACCCTGCGAAGTGCATCTTCGGAGTAACCTCGGGGAAATTTCTGGGCTATGTCGTTACCAAAACTGGCATCGAAGCAGACCCACTAAAAGTACAGGCAATCCAAGAAATGCCATCACCTACAACTATAAAAGATGTGCAAGCCCTAAATGGAAGACTAGCAGCTCTCAGTAGATTCATCGCTCGATCTTCGGACAGATGTAAAAATTTCTTCAGCATCTTGAAAAAAGGGGAAAAATTCGTATGGACGGATGAACGAGAGACAGCGTTCCAAGGAATCAAAAGCTACCTAGCAAGCTTGCCGACACTTCAGCGTCCAGAAATAGACGAGGATCTGAGGCTCTATATAGCAGCAAATTCGGATGCCATAAGTGCAGTACTCGTGACATCAAGGGAGGAGGAGAAACCGGTGTATTATATCAGTAGAACCCTATTTACAGTCGAGAAAAACTATACCAAGATGGAACAGCTCATACTTGCATTGGTGGTAGCAACCCAAAAGCTTCGAACGTATTTCCAGGCTCACAAAATAATTGTGCTAACCAAAATGCCAATAGAGTCAGTCCTAAAAAACATGCATGCAGTGGGAAGGATTGCGAAATGGAACGCACAAATAGGCCAGTACGACGTGGAATATAAAATACGAACAACATTAAAATCGCAAATTATCGCTGACTTCTTGGCTAAGTTTCCAATCGAAGAAGACTACGAGGAAGAACTAATCCTGGGAATTGAAGACGAGGACGGACCAAATGACCTATTAGAGCATTGTCATCCTCGGAGATGGGGAATTTTCATCGATGGTTCGGTAAACAGTGTCGGCCGAAGAGTTGGAATAGTCTTCACCTCGCCAGAAGGAAAACGCACAGTCTATGCATTCCAACTAGAGTTCGAAGCAACCAACAATGAAACAAAATACGAATCTATGATTCATACATTAAAGTACATGATAGAAATGAAAATCCAAGAAGCACAAATAACTACAGATTCACAACTTGTGGTACGACAGTTAGATGGTAGCTACCAATCCCACGATTCCCTATCAAAATACAAAAAATTGGCGAGAAGACTTATGTCAAAAATCCCACATCTAAAAATTCGGCACATATGCAGGAAAGATAACAGGCATGCAAACGCTTTGGCGTTTATCGCATCAAAAATGACGAACCAAGATATTATCTCCATCGAGATTGGCAGAATAAAGAAGTCATCAATAGCAGGCTTGAGGGAAGAACTAGTGATGACCATCCAAGACAAAGAAGACGATTGGAGGGCACCCATAAGAAAGTATTTGGAGACCAAGGAATTGCCAAGCAATCCCCTCGAGGCACATAAAGTAACTAGCAGATCTGCAAATTACCGACTCTTGGATGGAGTTTTATACCGGCAGTCATTCTTGGGACCATTATTAAGATGTGTTCACCGAATAGATGGTATAACATTGATGAGAGAGCTGCACAGTGGAGAAGCAGGGACTCACAGTGGTGCAAGGGCACTCACACAGCGAACTAAGGCTCAAGGATACTACTGGCCATACATGCATACCGACGGAAAAGACATATCTCAAAAATGTGATCCTTGCCAGTGATTCGCTAAAGAATTCACGCACCAGCAACAAACTTAAACTCAATATTAAGCCCCTGGCCCTTTGCCAAGTAGGGGGTAGATATTGTATGTCCATTCATTCCAGGAACAGGACAGCGAAAATACATCATCGTGGCAACTGATTATTTCTCCAAATGGATCGAGGCCAAAGCTTTAAGAAACCACATAGGACGAGAAGTGTTTACCTTCTTTTGGGAAAACATATTTTGCCGATTCGGGGTCCCCGCCGAGATAGTTTCGGATAATGCCCAGGAGTTCCTCAGTGCTGACGTCAGAGAATTGCTAAACCAGTACAACGTAAGACTGGGAACTTCAACACCAATATATCTGCAAAGTAACGGCCAGGCCGAGGCAACCAATAAAACAATAGGGGATAACTTGAAAAAACGAGTACCGCCCCACAAAAAACAGTGGTGCGAGCACCTACACAATGTATTATGGGCATTTCGAACTTCCCAAAGGCGTGCGACAGGAATGACTCCATTTCACCTAACATTCGGGACCGAGGCAGTACTGCCTACGGAAATAATGATACCAACTGATAAATACAAATCATGGGAGCAAAACCTCATGGCGGACCTAATCTATGCAAAGCTGGACGACCTCGAAGAAGCTAGAGAAGAAGCTCGGCAACACATTATCAACTACCAGCAAGGGCTAGCCCAAGGATACAACAAAAGAGTCATCGAAAGAGAATTCCAACCTGGCGAACTCGTGCTACGAGAAATCCCACCTTACCAAAAGGGAAATGCAGGAAAACTTGAACCAATCTGGGAAGGACCGTTTAAAGTAAAGCAAGTAGCTGGGAAAGGCGCATACAAGTTAATTGACGAAAATAATGGATCAGGACTCGGCAATGCATGGAACGCAAAGTATATAAGAAAGTATTATACATGAAAAATGTACCTATGTCTTCGTTTAAAAGAATTATATTCAAACAACACACAATTGTCTCGAATCAAACTCCGAAGTCCTATTTAACTAGGCACACTCGCAAAGGCTCTAACGCCACAAAAGTAAACTGAACATGACGCCATATCTCCCCTAGTGCTTCATCGCAAAAAAAAAAGGCTCTAACGCCAAGGCCTAGACGCCAAAAACATAAAAAGACCTCGAATAGCAGGCACATAGCTGATGTTCATATAAGCCATAAGGGCCCTACGAGCTATATGACACAGTCCTCTACCCACAAGACACCCCGTTAGCGGTGGGTACTTTGTATCTAGGCTACGTAAGCTAATGATACATTTGGACCCACTACCACACGACCACGAGGACCTCTCTTTATGAGGCGTCGAGGGGACGATAAATGGGATTAACATCTACCTTTAAAGGTAGATGGAACCCCGAGGCAGTTAATTCACTCGCATTCATGGGAATGCTTCGCGAATTACGCAGCCGAGGGATCTCCTCTAAAAATCTAAAATATAGCCTCGAGGAGGGGCTACTGAGAAATTAAGGGATTGAACTCTAGGTCGCGATAGGAGAATAGTACCATGTCTAAGCTCCAGCCTTGACCGGCACCCTCCCATTGTGCTACTTTATTATCGAAACACAGGTATCCACTGTAAGTTCCTACCTCACTTGGGCTAAAAAAATGGGTTATCAGGACGTCACCAAGTCCTCATGATAGATAGTCAAATATCTTCGATACCCGCCTATTGTGCCGAGGCAAAACGGATACCTATGCCTTCCATAGCCAGCGTTTGCTTGAAACCAGTGCAAGTAGCTCAAAGCCTTTGGGAAGGGTGATCCGTAAGCCCCCACTAGCTTGGTTCGCTATCTCCCACATCGAAGTAAGCCCTGGAGTTGCATCTCAAGTAGCCACAAGAGCCTAAAAGAAAATATTGCAACAACAACGCCTCGACCACACGCAAGTTAAGCAACAAAGACGGCTTCGTTACAACACAAGTTTACTAAAAAAACAAGAAAGTACACAACACAAAGAGAGCAAAAGAAGCATCCAACTTGACAAACTACGTACATCAAAGAAAAAGATGACAACAGGGGAAGCACTCCCTACTTAACATGTCCTACAACTTCCTTAACAATGACGTCATCCACCTTTGGAACATCTTCGGGGTTATTCATCGAAGTTGGAAAGACAGATTCGCCACCATCCTTCACCTGGGAGTTTATAGCTTCGGGAGCACCCTCGGTGAAAGTCTTCAACACTTGACCACCAGCCTATGCGTCGAGTTCAGTATCGTCACCAGAAGCTTTGACAGAATCCTTTGCAGATTCCCTGGTCGGCCCTTCGGTACCAGTATTCTCGCCAGAGCTCCTTTCCTGCTCCCCCATCATATCATCCCCTACATCATTCGGCTTCTCGCCCTCCGGTTGATTATTCCCAGAATCCACCGCCAATCCATCCCCTCCCACATCTTCACCATCAGCATCAACACTTTCACTACCCATTTCCTCAAATTCTTCCTCAGCTCTCTCCTCCAGCAACTGCGTCACTATCGCTTTGACCTACTTGGAAGGAATTAGTTCCTCATCGGACTCCAGTGTAGCATCAGGATCATCCACGCCAAGGCGATAAAAGGGAGGTTGCATCCCGAAATCCCTAAACAAAAACCGAGCATGCCGACAACTGAACAAAGCCGTTCGCTCAGCCTCGCCCTGGGTATGCTCCTTAAGATTCAACACCTCCTCATTCAGCGATGCAATCTTGCTATCTCTTCCCTTGAAATCACTTCGCAATCGCTCCAGCTCGTTATCCTTGCTCTTCAAATCTGACTCCAACTTTGCAGTCAGCTCCTTTTGAGCATTCAAGCTTTCAAAATAGGAGTCTCGTTCCTTAACAACCTCTTCAATTCGTTCTTCCATGCTCTTCACATCGCCTGATAGCAGCAAAAAACATCAATCACAAAACTCCTAGTAAAAGACAAAAAATTCGGCCGACAAATACTTACCCTTGCTTTTCTCAAGGTCCTTTGAAAGACCGTTTTTCTCCTGCTGTAAATGAATAACATCTTCATCAAGGCGGGTAATCTCAAGACCTTGAGCACGAGCCAAGTCCAGCAAAAACATTCCATGATGACGATGCTACAAAAATAAAAGAGCATACCATTAGGCAACGCAAAAGCAACAAACACAACAGACCAGCGAACACACACTCACAGCTTCGACAAACGCTTGATGTACAGTCCATGCCGAGGCAAGAGTACTTCTATCCCAGTAGCCCGAAAAAGCTTGAGAAAGGAATTTAGCAACGGAAGGATCAAGCTGGTGATTTTGAGGATCTCTAGCATACACCTTCAGATGATTCGCAAGGTCTTCGGCATTAGGACCGGGAAGCGAGCTTCGCTCTAAAAACTTTTGCGCCTCCACCTCAGAACAAGGTCTCTGCATAAAACTAATAGGAGCCGAAGGGCCCCCTAAAACGGACTGCGATTGTTGACCCAGCGAGGCGCCCACCAAACGGTCATTAGAACCATACTCATCCACATCCATACTCGATTGATGAAGATTAGCAGTGTGGGCATCAAGGGAAGCAGAGGCAGAAGGTCCTTGGGTCGGCATGACATCTTAAGAAACCTGCATTGAGGCAGCCCCTTGAAAAAGTTGATCATCCATAGGACCTTTCCTTAACCTTTTAAAAGGTGCAACTTTCTCATCATTTTCGGTCTCTTCATCGCCAACATCCTCGACGGATGCATGGGAAGATGAAATCACATTCTTACCAGCAGCTCTGGTAGCATACCTCTTCGATCTCACCGTTCTGCTCGTAGTCTGTACAATATTCCTTCCCGAACCCCCAGTAGCAACCTTTTCCCGTTCGGGATCACATAGCGAAAACGTCATCCTCCCGTCATTCACGACAATCACTTCGTTCTGCTGAAAAGTAGTCAATTTGTCAGGTTCTAAACAGAGGCAGGTTTCTATACCCATTGCATAACTGAGGCAGGTAGTGTTTATCACCTGACGACCTTCCCCCTTTTCAGCATCAGTTGACTTCGAAGGTTTCTTCCTTTTCTTCGGATCACCAACCTGCCCTGGGGCTTGTTGTTCTTCCTGCTTCTCTTGTTCCGCTTTCTGAAAGACAAATTGAGAAGACATGAGTAAACGGTTAAGAAGAAGTAATTAAAGGAAGAGTAACCAGGTTATACCTTCAATTTAAGAATGCTAATCTTCTCCTGAGATCTCTTACGCTCCTCATCAGAGAAGTGAATTTTGAAAAATTCAACAATAGAAAGATTGTGTCCATCCTCAAATTTCTTTCGCTCGACCTTCTTCTCCTCGTCCTCATATCCGAAGAGAACTGGACCCTCGATAAGCACAGGCTTCGAGAACCACCTCATCACTGGAATGACGAAGAAGTGCATTCGTATTAGAACCAGAAAGATCCACATCACCCAGAGCATGCTTAGAGTTAGCCACCTTGGCAAGGCTCACACTCCAAGGAGCTTTCTGTTTAAGTAAACTTTTATCCACCTTATAATATCTGAAAAAATTCTCAGCAGTCCAAAAACTCGGAGGATGCTTAAGCTCTTTGGGAAGATCCTCGTAGTAATACGACTTTCCCTCTGAACGAGCCACCCACTCGCGGATAACTCGGATAGAATTCCCGTTCAATTGCATTATACCACATGGAGGACTAATTTGGGAATAAATTTCGTAAAAAAGGGGGTTGGATGGATTGTACAATGGAAGAGGAAGTCCGGCACCGAGCTGCTCACCGAAGACGATCAACTTTCTGTCACTGCACTCATGCTTAGAAAGAAGTTCAGGGGATAAGTTCACCCTACCTAGACTCTTACAGGGGAAAACATCCATGTTGAAACCATAAATCTTCGCTCTTTCTTCCCAGTTGAGTTTCTGAGGATCAACCATTTTACGGGGAAACCCACTGCCGGACGGAGCATCCTTTTTTGGAGCCTGAGGACAAAGGAAGAAGTTAGAAAAGATCACGAAAATACGAATCGAGAAAAGAAAAAGCAAAAGCAGCAGATAATTAGTAAAACTCACCATGTTTAAATAAGAATAATCGTGAAAGAAGATGATGGAGAGAAAACTTGAAGAAGTTGTATCCCTGAGAGCGGTGAAGAGTTTAAAGAGAATGAAGAGGAAAAAAGAGAGGGCAACGGGTTTAAATAGGGAGATGTGGAACCGACGCAGCAGGTAGAAGGAGGAAAGGGCGAAGGTTTCGAAAAACCATTTAAAGCAACGTGTGTCAGTTAAAAAAACTGAATGCTAGACACGTGTCGAAGAAGGTGAGGCATCAAGGATTTTCTTCTCCGAACCTCCTCGATCTTCGGACAAGAAAATAGGCAAACTGTGGAGCGTAAAACACCCTCGGGACATGTGTCAAGATCAGAAGGACCGAGCTTTCTCCCAAAGAAATATCGCAGCCTTGCTTCGGATTAACCTACAAAGTTTCCCCGAGGCAGAACATGGCGAGGGAAGATTCACACCAATCGTCGAAGGAAAGAAATGTGAGGACATCTTCGGAGTAATCTCACCGAAGCAACCGCCTTACTCGACAGGCTCTGACACCACCACGATTGGGTAGTCTGTCTTATTAGCTGTAAACCACTCAGACTCGGCCTATATAAGGCGAGCTTGAGAAACTTTGTAAGGGTTGGATTTTTGGTGTAACCTAAGTGGTGTGAACGGGATTAGGTCTGTATCTCCTCTAACTCCTTAGGATCATATCCATGTAATAGTTATGCAGAAATACAATTCATAGTTATACTTATCTCTTGTTATCTGTTTATGAAATGATCATCGGTATTGATCTTACGATCTTCGTACTATGCATTATACGTAAATAAACTTTGGTTTGGTTAAGATCTGATTGCTGTAGAGTGTAAAGTACCTATGCAGATTTTATACTCGCACAAAGATTGCGACGGACTTTCCTTGTCAATGACTTTGAGGCTGTTGCAGTAACAGTGTCTGAATAAAGAGAGTGATATGACCCTAACAAATCAGGATTAGGTGTCTCTTCCATATGAGTATAGTCCATCACATCAATAGCAGAATCATATGAGAGAAAATTCTCAGAACTACCAATATGAGCTAGAAAAACAATATTGGAAGTGTCTTCTTTAGAGTCATAATCGTCTGAAAGATCATCAAGGGTGGCAGCGAGTGCTTTCCCTTTTCCTGTGTATTTCCTAAGATTAGGACATTCATTATCCAGATGTCCATAACCCTTGCATTTAAAGCGTTAAGGCATATCCTCATCTTCCTCATCTTGTTGAACATGTTTGTTCTTCGGAGGCACATGATCGTGAGGCCTATTTGATGAGGTAGGAGGTTTCTTCGTGAAACGATTGTTTCTGTTTTTTAGAAGATCTCTAAATTGTCGTGTAACTATAGACACTGAATTTTCAAGTTTTTCACCAGATACATCCTTACGATCATTACGTCCACCATTTTCAAGGTTAATGGCCTTATTAGAAGTTGTAAAAACAATGCTCTTATTCCTTCTCAATGGATGCTCTTGGTCAAAGATCTTTAATTTACCAATGAGATCACTCCTTGATAATTTTTCGACCTTATTCCCTTCCATGATGACGTGTTTCTTTGATTCATATCGAGATGGTAAACATCTGAGAATTTTACACACAATATCCTTATCTGTGATTGTTCGACCTAGAGAAAACGAGATGTTCACGATCTCTGAAAGTTTGTGATGAAACCCATCAAAAGTATCATCATCCGACATGTGAAGGTTTTCCCATTCAGAAGTCAGATTTTGAAGTCTAGCTTCCTTTTCTGCGGTATTACCTTCGAATGCTGTCTCCATGATATCCCAAGCTTATTTCGAAGTTTTATATACAGTAACATGATGACAAAGATCTGGAGTTATGGCATGGATGATAAAATTTAATCTATCAGAATTTCACTTTGCATCTTCTAAGTCATTACCTTTGAAATCAGAGATCTCTAAAGGTCTCGTGATACCATCAACAGTAGAAACCGGATGCGTGTATCCCTTGACTATAAGAACCCAAGTCAGGAAATTTCTAGACTGGATAAAAGATCACATGGTAATTTTCCACCATAAATAATTAGTGCCATCAAATCTTGGCGAGGTGTTGACAGAAAACGACGAAATATCCATAGGTTCGGATCGGCCTCAAACACAGACTATTAGGTCTTTTCGTTGTTTGTCCGGCTCTGATACCAACTGGAAAGGAGGGGATACCAAGGTACACCAATGTTCTGAAAACCGGACCGAACGTCGGCCTAGAAAAATTAATGGGTCAGAGTCAAACGGTTCAACCAGTGGTTCAACCCGGTTTTACTTGGTCAATATATACACTTATTGACTTAATCATTGAGTACTAGGGGATGGGCTTGTCTAATTATGTCTTCAAGTATTTAAGTAGAGGGCCAAAATTTCCTAACCTTTTTAACTCCGAATTTACTCACTGAGTACTAGGAGTATTAATTTTTACGTTATCCACCACAAATAAAGCCCTAATCCTTAAGGCATTTGTCGTCTCTCCCACATCTCAAACTTCTAACATCTATTCTGAAAAAGGAGGGGTACCAGAATACTACCAACTTTTCGTTTTGGCTCGTGAGTCTTATGGTTTAGGTTTGGACGATCTCAAAAATCAATATCCAAACCTAGATAACCGGAGTTGTGATCTTGGGGATCAACTCAACAAAGTTGGGACTTCGGAGTTAAACTCAGCGGTTATTGGATAACGTACTATTTGGTGCTTTAATTATAAATCAGAGTTATAATGCGGAAAGTAAAAGCACACAAGACACCAGAGATTTTTTTAACGAGGAAACTGCCTTGCAGAAAAACCTCGGGACCTCGTCCAGTTTGAACACCGCCCAGTACAAACTAACTACAAACACTAGCCTACTATAAGACTTCAGTCTGGGATGTAGCAGAGACCAACTCAAGCCCTCCAAGCGAATTGGCTACTGTCGCCTTCCTTACGTCTCTGGATCCCCCACAGATCGTCACACACTTGATTCCCCCAGCTGACGTCCTTTACAGGCCTAGGAGTTGCTTTGACCGCTGTCAAAGGCTTGTGTCAGCAATACTGGTTTTTCAACCTTACTGTTGACGTATGGTGTAACTGTCCTCTATCAGTTTACCACGCACAAGATGACTTCCTTCGGATTGTTAAATCCAGGTCATACGGAAATCTACTTCTTGAATCGGGGCTGATACGCAAACCAAGTAAGCAATGCCCAATGTAAGGGTAGAAAATACCTATCCGATATAAAAGCATCCTAGATGAGCTGCTGTATAAAAAGAATACAGCTGAGATGCCCTGGATCAGCGAGTAGCAAGATGGGCGATACATGACTTTGGGTTGAATAGTATGGCTCGGCGGGAGTGCATGGAAGGAACCAAGGTTACGCCGAGTAAGGGATCAACGAGTAGAGACATGTCGCCAATAGTTAGGTGATAGTTAGGTGATATTTAGGTGAGCATTTAAGAGAAGTCAGAACGGATATATTGTCAGGTTGACTTGTTGACTCAGTGGAGGATGCGTCATCAACCTTATCTCCAAGAAGATTCTCTCATCAATGCTTGTAAAGTAAGGAACGAGCTCGCCGATGTATGTGTGGCGGCGAGTCGTGACAAATAGTGTCAGTCCAACTTTGTCTGTATTAGCTGTCTATCACCATGTAAAAAGGTCTATAAATAGTGAGCTAACCTACTGAGAAAGGGGTTGGACACTGTTAGGGCATTGTCCGGTCAAACCCACTAGCGTTGGTATGTCAAGCTAGTTGTCAGTTTTAGGTGTCAAAATTCAATTCTTGATTTAGCCTACTAGAGTTTAGATTTCGGAAATGGGATATAGACAGAGTAGTAGAGACCTTGAAGACGAAGACTGTGAAGACAAAGAAGACATCAATTATTCTTCATCGATAAAAGGTTAGTAGGAGTTATGACTTTACGGATTATTCTTCTATTCTACTTTCTCTATTCTTTCGAAATATAGTCGACTACTTTAGTAGTAATGTAGCGATTGAGATCGTGTTCTTGTGTAACATGGCTTTATGTCATGACCAGTGTTTGATCCCACGAATACTGTGAATCAAGAACATATGAGATAGATTCGACGCCATATGACCATTTCAATAGTTTGCTTGCAAACTGTTATGTTGGATATGGATGAATCTAAGGAGTACTCTTGAGCAAAGAGTCCATGGATCATAGCTGAGGACATTCTCATGTCTAAGTTCTGGCTCAGCCCAGTTCTTCCAGCGGATTCAGAGTTTGACCAAAATTTGACTTGGACGGTACCCGAACCGGTTTCGCGTACCTGGTCCAGAAATCTCCTGTGTCGCATTAGTACACGAACCTGTACGTGTACCTGACGCAGGGAAGTTTCTGGAAAGTCAAATTGCGTGAATATCTTTCAGATTTTCACTTTGAGTCAAATTCCAACTCCTTTATCTCTTAGATGGACTTGTGTGAAACATAAATACCTTTTGTGTTCCATCTAACGATCCTCAATGAGTCAATAAGATAAGATTATCTCTGGTCTGTTGGATTCCTATCTTGAAGTGTTTTAGAGCCAACAAAACACTTGGCAGATAAATCTAAAAAGGAATTTCAATTGAGATTAATCTGTATTACTTGGTTGGCAAGTTTAGGGTTTCCTTAACTTGTGGGACAAGTAATTGATTGCTTAATTCCAAAGCAACCTATCTTATTGAGTGCTATAAATAGAGGTGTCTAAGGACAAATACCGCAAGCATCAAGCATACGTGAAGGTCCTCAGGGA
>JAJJMA010056574.1:0-23185 GCA_023529015.1 Papaver nudicaule
ATACCAACGCTAGTGGGTTTGACCGGACAATGCCCTAACACATCATAACATACTTCGAATATATCAAACTCACAGAAAAAGAAATCTTAGGCCGGATATCCTACTTTCTTTTGCAACAATATATTCAGTAACCTCTTGCTGGTTAGAAAAGCGAGGTTTCAAAATTTTCTTCGTAATATCCTCAACAGGGTTCCACCCCAACTTAGCCAATTCAATTCGATACTCATCCACCCAACTTCGAGAGATGCTCCTTCGATGTATTGGCCTTCGCAAGCTCTTTGCCAAATTCATCATTGCCACTCTTCAAACCTTCATTATGCTTCGTAAGATCTTTATTAACATTTTTCAGAGCTGCATTTTGAACCTTCAAATTATTTATTTCCTGCTCCAACTTTTGAATCACAACTTGGACAGAAGTACGAAATGACTGGTCCCTCTGAGCAAAATCGCGTCCTTGAGTCAACCGAGTGATATCAAGCTGAAATTTATGCATTTCCTGAGCCATTCGTTGGTTCCTCCCTTTCTCATAAGTAAACAGCCGCTTCATCTCAGATATCCTCTTTCTCACCTTAACAAGGATATCCTCAGCTTCAATTATTTTATTTCGTTGGTAGTCTCGTTCATCCCAAGCTTTAGACCTCTCTTGCACAACACAAGGCGATCTCGGTAGCCTTTTTCCAAACCATAAGCCACATTGGTATACTTCTGGCTCGCTTGAAAATAAGTATCAAGATCTGAGTTAGCTTGACAAAGTTTTTTCTTTTCTTCATCCAATCCCCTTTTTTACATCAGTAAAGCGAGTTCAGCAAGAAACCTAAAAGAACCAATAAAAAGGAAAAAAGAAGAGCTCAACACCTGCTAGCCACACTTTCTCCTGAGCATTGCGAGTCTTCTCGGAAGTTAGCTCTTCCTGCATGAATAAATTTTCGTTCATGGTACTCAACATCACCAAATAACCCAAAAGGATAGGTCAAAATCCTGATCTATGATGGTCACCCTGTCAAAAAGAAAAAAGAATAACCACTTTAGTACGCCAAGGAAAAACATCAGAGCAAAAAGGAGTTTAACTGCGCCTACCATCTAAAGCATAGCAAGATTTTCTTCAAAGGGAAGAGGGGGATTACAAGGATTACAATCTTTCCTGAGGCAATCCCCTCCAAAAACATCACCAACCTTTTTACAGAAATCTGGATCCAAAGGATAATTGGCAGGATCAAAAGCATGAGAACCAAATTGAGAAGAAACCTCTTTGGAAAGACGCAAGGATCATGATTCTCTCGAAGCACCTTTTGAAAATTCTTCGCATTATATGGTTGAACGTGTCTCCCAGCAAAACTTGGAGCTGATGGGAACTTCGAACTACGAGGACGATCCAATACTACATTTGAGGGATACTCAGAGAATCAGTAGCTTTCCCCTTTCGAGGAACTAGGAGGTCCACAAGAGGGGTAGCCTTTTTAGAAAAGGATTGGGTGCAACACTGACTGAGGCAGTAACGTCATGTGTCCTTCCAACCTCGAAGAACCGGGCCAACAAACAGCACAGGTTCTGAATACCACTTTTCGTCAAGTGAATAATCTGGAAATTCAGGAATTATATTCCTCGTACCCTTCAAGGGTCTAAAGCGAACCCCCCAAGGATCACCCTCGTTATCAAGCATTAGTTAGCCTTCGAAGTGTTTGAAAAAGTTGTAAGCAGTGAAGTCAGAAGTGATATTTTGATACCGAACCCGCGTCAGAATTGTCTTCAGAGCAAGAAACCCACTTATTAATTAGGTGAATCGAACTAGATGTAAGCTGCATTACCCCCCGAGGTTCAGGCATCAAGCAGAGGATATGGAGGAACAGAGGGTTGGCATGACGATAAACCGGGGGAATAAGCCCTGCAAAAATCTGACGAGTTGTAATCAGAAGCCTCTCTTCATCACATTTATACTCCTCCACCAGTTCTGGGGTCAGCCGACCATCGGGGGAGTGAACATACTTTATGTCAAAAGAATTAGGCTAAAGCCCTAAATCCTTCATCTTAGAGATAAGGGCTTTAACAACAGTGGAGGAAGTCATGGTAAGAAGAAAGGGAAGAAAGAAAGAGAGCAACGAAAATCTGGACGAAATCGGAAAATTGCAGCGGCAGGAGGATCAGAATTTCAAAAAGGAAGATAAAAGTTTGAAAAGACCTCCCTTTATGGATTATTGGACAAAATTAGGCAGGGGGTACCAAAGGATTCCGCACGACAGACTTAGGATCAAAGCTAAAGATTCAAAGTTTGAAGAAAGAAAGAAGACGGAGCCTGAGAAGAAGGTGAACCCGAAAAGACTAAAAGATTTTTAGAGGGAGAGAATAAAACTTAAATAGAAGAGGGAAACTGGCACTGTAAGTGGGAAGGTCAAAAGGAGGCTAAAATCTCGGGAACATGCAGAACGTGTCACGGAGGCGTCACATCATACGAATAGTGGGACACGTGTCAAGATATCAGTATCGAAAAAAGGTTTCCTTCCCTAGCATCGTCGATACCAGTAAAGGAAAGAGGCAAGATGTGGGGGGATAAAACCATCGAGACACGTGTCAGCATCACAAAGAAGGAGCGCCCGAATAAGGAGGAATCTCGAAGAACAGAATAACTCGGAAGTAAAGGAACAAGGGAAGAGATACTTTCAGAGGAATAAACACCTCGCGGATTACATCGAAGCGAGAAAGCTCCCGAGGACATCTCGAAGACCACCGACTTACTCGACAACCTATGACACCACCACGATTGTGTACTTTGTCTTATTAGCTGTAATCCACTTGTAACATGTTCTATATAAGGCGAGCTCGAGCTCAGTTGTAGGGGTTAGATTTTTGATAAGTCTAGAGGCGTGTGAGTGAGACTAGGTTAGTATTAAATCTCCTCAGGTCTTGAGGCACAATATCCATGTAGTATTAGCTAGGCTGATAAACACTTTACATTAATGAATTTTTAGGTCTTCATTTAGTCATTCGTTATGCTTTAACCTTCATCGATATAATGATTAGCCTGCTTCGATATCATGATATACGCTAGTATTACTCTTATAATTGTTATCCGTGCATATTGATATAATGGTTGTTAGGTATAAGATCTCCTTGCAGATTTTATACCAACACACTCCCTGTTTGGTAGGGATGATACAATGCAAACCTCCCCGGCGCTCCCATGACAGAATTGTTCTGAGCTGGCCCGCTAGCTGCACTAATAGTATTTCTCCACTCATAGTCGACGCTTCCAGTGTTAACAAACCTACGCAATCACAAACTTGTAGAGTTGCTTCCTCCAAGCTGACAAAGGTCGGTAATTGAAAATTAGTTAGATTGACGCGATACAGTACATGCATTCCTATGATGCAAATTTCCACTAGCCGTGGCTCCTCCACATTTTCGTGACACTCGAGGGATAGATTCATAAAGCAAGTAATGTACTTGAAGACGTCCTCATCTATCCACCGCGAGAACCACCCCAGGTTGATGATGGTGATGCGTCGTTTTGCAGAGAAAAACTTTTTGAGAAAAATGGTCATCATGTCTGGCCAGGATGAGGTGCTCCTCGGTTTCAAATTGTCGTACCAGGTGAAGGATGTCTCGGACAGCGACTGGGGAACTCCCTTTGACACAAAATCTCGTTGGTTGAATGGGCGTTCATCAAAGACATGAATCAACAAAGGTGTTCACGTGCATTCCCCTGCCCATTGTATGTTTTGAACTTTGGCGAGGTGTAGTCAGATGGAAAGTTGTATCGTGCGACTTCAGCCGAGTATGGTGGCTCCATTGATTCGAAGCCGGTTTGTTTGATCACCCGGTAGTGCTCCTCAATAAATATGGTGATGGCTTCTTCAGCGCCCGGGTCTACCCTGTCGTGCCTCGATGCAGCTTGATTAATGGCTTTACTGGTTGGCGTTTGGGGCGCGATTGGTGCAGCGTTTCACGCCTGTCTCATCAACTCCTTTAGTTGCTGCTGTCACTGGGTGTGCTCCTCATATTCTCGATGCATCATCTCCAGATTTTGTCCTTCTGGATCAGTGCTTGCAGTAGCGACATCTTTCCTTTTGTTCGATGCGGCGGGTTCGACTGTTGTCGCGACTTGCTTCCCACGTGCCACCGCCTGCGTCGACTGCATCCTGTCTACATCATTATCATCATTTGTAATATCTTTGACAACGACTTGCTCCTGGTCTTCATGTCGGACTCGTGGCTCGCTGCTAGTGGCGTCTGCATGGTTCAGGCTCATCATGTATGGGAAAGAAACTGGATCCCCAGTGAAGTCGCCAAATGTTGTTAGTGTAGGATTTAGGAGATCCAATCCTAACCACAAACTCGGGATCAGAGCCCAAAAGCCAAGTACAATTTTCTAAAAATGGTGAAAACTAGGAATGAAAATCCCCCTCTAAGCATACTATCCTCACTATATATACTGGTCTTCTCCCTCCAAAATCCTGACAAGTGTCCTTTCACCCCTCTTTATTTGTAGTCCCGCCCTTCCTTCTTTTATAATGTCTTTCCAGTCCCTAACAATTGCAGAAGCCTCCTTTATCTCATCCGAAATTGCAGTTTAGTCCTTTTGCCCACCTTGTTGGGCCTCTGTTGGTTATTTTTTCCCGGGCCTACGGTTTGAGTATGGACCTATATTCAATTTTGGGTATCAACACCATGCTCTGGGTTTTTTCTCAAACAACTCACGTAATTCTTCAATCATGGGGATATGAAGGTATACAATATTGGGTCTCCTGCGTCGTTGATTCTGTGACCAACTTCAAATATGAGGACAATGATTCGACTCTGAACAATGATTACGGAGAACAATACCGGTGCTTCTTGGACCCAATTCAGTCTATCAGACAGAAACAGGAAAAAGAGTTACTCATTACTGGTTTTAAACAGTGTTTGTTTATTAGGGAATCCAGTGACTACTCCGGTGAGTTCTCTGTTGGCGTTTGGTATTCTCAGGGATTTGGTACATAGCAGTCCTTACCGAGTCATCCGAAAAAAGAGTTACAGACTCCTTCATGCGGATCCTCTACGTGTCTAGGGCTATGAATCTGGACATACTTCGATGGCCACTGCAATCAAATCAATAGGAATTCAGGGTTTTCTAGATTATTAGTGGTTGTTATAATTCATGTTGCTCACAATTGAAACAACATCATGAGCATAACATGGGTTTTACTCTTTCAATACAAACTCAACAACACGGGGATTTCCATTATTCAGGATTTTGTTGGGGTTATACTTCATCTACTGGCATCCAACATCCTTCAAAAGTTCACTTGAAGATGCTTTTCATCATCCTGTTGTTTTTGCCTGAAAAACATTGTACCGCTATGAGTACTTTTGTAGTGCTCGAGATCAAAATCGAACAAGACTATCCTAAACCAAGTCAATGGTCGTTCAAGTCTTGCTTCGGTCACAGAGAGGATAGAGGTTGATCTAGAGAGGGAAACAGTGAAAGAAACTTGAGATCAGGTTGAGGATGTGTGTTTCTGGGTGTGAAAGTTCAAGATCTCCATCGTAAGTGTGACTGGAAATCTCCAAGGCTAGAAGTGTGTTGAATACTCGGGTATGTTTGCTATGAGGTTATGGTGTTTTCAAGTATTCTGCTTGTTTTTGTGTCTTCTTTGGAAGATAGAAGAAGCCTTTATTTATAGTGTTGAACTCCCCCTGATCTCTCGACAGAGAAGGTGGAAGTCGTGGAAGAGTGGAGGAGTGGATAACATGAGTATGTTTCGTTAACTGATATAGTCGTGTAAAACTTGTCCACTCAACACCATCTTTCGTAACTGTCAATCATCTCCATCAGTTTCTTTCTTAACCGTCGTAGACCGCCAGACCAATACCCCTAAAATTATCCCCCTTGTGATGTTTTGATATCTCGTGTAATATGCAGATGTTGTGTTGTTGTGTTGAGTTAAACAGTGTTGTGTGGCCACATGTTTGTAACGTGGCCCTGACTCGAACTCGGCAAGGATGTGTATTTGTGGTCATGGCTCTATGGCTATGGCCTTGGCCAAAATAGATGTGGCGCCATTAGCATGGCGCCATGGCTTTATGGAAATGGCCATGGCCTTTGGCCAAGGCTAAGTTTTGTGGCGCCATGATCATGGCGCCTTGGCCTTTGGCCAAGGCCAAGTTTTTGTGGCGCCATGGCTTTTGTGGCCAAGGCACATATTTTTATGGCGTATCTGGCCAAGGTGTGTTTGTGCACTTGGGTTATGGCGTATTTTTAGGTCATGGCATGCTTAGCCATGGTATACTAGGCCATTTTATGTTTAGGTTATGGCATGCCTAAGTGTGTTTAGGCTATTGTATACTTTTCAGAGAGATCTGGACAGGCTTAGAACTATGATGTTTCTGAGGTTTTCATTGAGACTTAGATGTTGAGTCGTACTTTAAGAGGAAATCCATGAGGATGCGTCTCTATTAATTCTCCACCATAGTACCATTGAGCAATTTAGTTCTGATGTCGAGGAATTCGAAGCGATGTCGACATGAAGTAAATTGGTGGTTTTATGAGTTGATGGGTTATTTAGCATTGCACTATGATATTTTTCTCTCCACCCGGGAGCTGTAAGAGAGAAATCTTAGAGAGCATATTCAACTTGCAGAACATGTTGTATTCTGAGCTATAGAGATGTGCCTGATTAGGCAATCACCTCTTGGCAAGGCATAATCAGAGGGTCATTTTACATTTTTATCCCTCTTCCATTTTTCACCATCTACACCTGCAAATCGACTCCGGTGATTGTAATATGCTTCTTCAAAGATCAAATCTCTATGTATTACCTCCAATCTCTCTGACATCCTTAAGAGATAATTTTTTTAGGCCCTGGTTAACGTTTCCATTATGGTTTTCTTCTATGACCCCAAACAAGAGGATTACGACTCGTTTATGGACGAGTCAATCATCGAGTCATCCAGGGAGGTTACTGTTCTCACGTGAAATTTTTTGGGCTCATTTTTGGTTTCCAACAGAATACACATATGATTATATTGAGGCGATTAACAATTGGGACGTGGAATTTCTAATGGGACAACTTCATAGGATGGGGTCAAGGGACATGAGGTTTTCTTTGTCCTACCCACTGAATAAATATTTTTTTGGGTGGCCTTCTTCTAGATATGCGAATAACAAAGTTCAAAAGCTCTTTTTCGAAAACTGGGATATTGAAGGTTTTATTTGCAAGTTTGGCTGTTGGCATAATATTCTTCTTGTTACAGGTGTATGTCGACTTATTGAAAGGAATTTTCCAGTAGATGAACCAGCTTGTGGTTTTCGATTAAGGCACATGGAGGTTTCTCTTTTTTGGAGTTGTCTTTTGTCAAGACAAGAGGATAAACAGATGCAAGCGCAAACTACAGAAAAGAGTTTCTGTAGCCATTTTATTGGGAGAAAAACAATTGATCACTTGTACGGGAAGACACTTGTCGGCTGGGACAATCTTCTTAACACTACTAATTGGGAATGCCTTGGGATACAAAATGGTCTTCTGGTTACGAATTTGGATTCTATTTCTTTTGCAGGTATCAATTATGCTACTCGAGGTGTTAAAGGCCCAGATGTTTCTCCTTATTATGGGCATCAAAATGGATGGTTAACCACTCTCCGCTCTGTGGTACAACCTGGTTTTCTTCTTCAGTCAGACTTTCATGCGCATAATTCTTAGAGGATATTGGTGACACTCTGGTTTGGTGGATTGCAAGTCAGTTTTGTGTTCTTGTTATGCTCTAGGCATCTCAGTTGGGATGTTCGTCCAGAGGACCTCACGGTCTTCGCACCATTGCTTCCTGTGGTGTTTGGTTGGTCTTGATTGTACTTTGGAGAGTGTCTCAGTGTCTTGATTTAATTCCCATGTTCTTGATCCGGTCTGGCTTCTTCACAATGTTGTATTTGGTTCAACCAGGCGTAGGTTGGTCGTCTTGCAATTCTAGGTTAAAATTAGTGCTGATTATCATTGTATTTTGTTCTTTGCACCTATACTACATGTAACTGAATTGCCTATCTAAATAAAATGACCTACCTTTCAAAAAAAAAAAATCCATCTCAAACCCAAGTTGCCTCTTTTTATGGGAACTCTATAACATCATTTAATCCAGTTCATCTACACCAAATCATTGGTAGCAAATTCATCCTCAGTTTCTAAATTCTCGGTGAATTTTATCATGTTATTACCAACGAAAAATCCAATGATTTTGGTCTGGTCGATCTAATGAAGAATTCTTTTGTTTTGGTGTGAGAGAAAATGAAGGAGATAGAGAGAAGAGATATTATACAGATCGTCATTGTTTTGATAGTTTCCATCTACATATACCTTTGTTGGATCGACTAAATGACTGCATTAGGGGCAAATCTGGATATATGAATAATAATTGATAAGAAAAAAATTAAGATTTTTTTTAAAAAAATACTATCAGGTCAAACTTTATCTTTGACAGTCAACGACTGATCCAGATACTATTCCTTAATATTTTAAATATTGGGTACCAAAATCCACCTTTGGTCATTTGCTCGGTATCATCGATTAAATAACCCTAAAACTTATTAGTCAATCCACTGCAATTAAGATAACTTTTTTTTTTTTTGAAAAATATCAATTTTATTAATCATCATCATCTGAAAGAAGCTTACAAGAATTGGATGGGAGCCTCGCAACAAGCTGAGCTCCAACCCCTTTTTGAATGACAATACTTAACCTATGGAAAAGAAAATCCCCAACCTTGACATTCGCGTCATGACTAGCCATATAATTTCGTAGCCTCTTCAGAAAATCTATAGTGTCACTTCCTAGTTCTCCTAAGGTGGTGAAAGAAAGGACACCAAGACCAACACCGTTAGCTGAACACTTATCAAGATATTTATCCTTCTTCTTAGCAACAGCGTTAGCAATAGCTTGGCCAGGAATAAAAGCACGTACACCACTACCCGTGAGAGGAGATACACCTGTTACATCCAGACACACATCACGTCCGTTATCCCAATTATAAACTAGGATGTCAGCCGGTCTCAGTGCCAAACCATCATCAGTATGAAGGCCCAAATCCACCTCTTTCCTGGCTGGAACTCCTGCACGGTAGCACATATCCGCAAGAGTGTCACGAATAAGGTCATGGCGGTATTTGAGACCAATTCCTTTGGTGCAGTGTACGGCATGATCTCCAAAGATGTCCATCATCCTACCACAAGCAGAACACACATCATCCTCTTTGAACAGAGGAATACCCAATCTATAGCAGACAGCCGACCTGAAATGTCTGCCCCCAATATGTTGGTTCAGACCCTCAATAGGTACAACCAACAAATAATATTGAGCATGCTTGGTCTTACTGCATTGCCAGAGAACAACGTCACGTGTGGAAATAACAAAGCTAGAGGGTATTTTGTTCATCACCCATCGAAATAGGTAACCGCCAGAGAACTCATGGAAAGGGGGGCGATGTTATCGATGTTAAGTGGTGAGTCTAAGATACCACATACCTGATTGTACACACTGAAGGCATGCTCAAGGCTGGGGCTCAAACCAGTTGCAGAAGAATGACGCAAGATATTACGTTGTTGGGATATTGTCTGCGTGCAAGAGGCAACATAACAATACTGCATAATATCCTGCATAGTGTATACACCAAGCCCACCATGCTTGATGGGGAGAGTGACTATTCTTTGTTGAAGCAAACCAAAGCCCGGCCCATCTCCCACAAGAAGCTGATGTAACTGTGTAAAATCCCAATGGTTAGATCTCACACAGTACACCCAAATATGATACATCCATATACACACAATCATTCCCAAAGCATACATAGACATAACAACCATAAGAAATCTAAAGGAGGTAAGGGTTAGAGATACTTGACAAGATGATTTACTTGGTTCGCCCTAAGTCAGGACTACATCCAAGGATTCCACTATTATAAGTATGATTACAATTCTTAGTTACCTTGCTAATCTTCTAAGTGTTTTACTCACAACAAGAACCCTAATTTCAGCCTTGGGCTATAGAGAGCAAGTAGAATACTTTTCCTCTCTTTAGACCAATCCGAAATGTGTCCAACCCCTTTCTTAGAGGCATCTCTCGCTATTTATACAGGATTTTCATTAGTGCAAGACAGCTAATACAAACAAGCTACATTCTGACACTGACTTGTCTCTACTCGCCAACAAAGCATGTCGCCGAGGTAAAATTACTCCAGCGGGTGGTTCTTCTTAAGGATAAGGATTACTGACGAGGTTCCCACTGAGTCAACAAGTCAACCCTGACAATCTATCCGTTCTGACGAGTAATGAATGCGCAACTACTTCTCACCTACTTATCACCTTCCCACGCTATACTGATCTTACTTCGCTGCTGACATTTCATCTCGCCGTTAGGCACTGGTGTCATATGCTTCGCCCACAGCTTTTATGACTGATTCCATACTTCTCATGAGGGTCCTTTTGATACATCCTAACCCTTAGGATGTTATTGCTAGGCAAAGGCATTTTCTACCCTTACATTTTGCCTCTTTCATCTCCAAGATCTTTGATCGCCGGAGGTGAAATTATTCTCGCCGAAAATGCCGTACCACGTTCTCCACTGAGTCTTTACTGCGCCACATGCCCTTCTCTCAGCATCCGTTACACCACGTGTCCTTCATGCGGCCTTCATCACTTTATGACTTGTAACCGTTGATGCCCGTAATCTCCGCTACTTTCCCACGATTGGTAACCGCCGGGCGCCAGTTACTCCTCCTTCTCCTATAAATACTGAAAAACTTTTGCCTTAACCTCTTTACCTTCTTCTTCTTCACTCGAGTAGAGTTTCAGAGCTTCCCAAAACCCTAATCCTTTTTCTGCTGCTGCTGCTGATTCTTTGTTTCTTCACAGATCCCTTCATCAAGCATCTCACCATCACTTTGCCTTCACCTTTCTCCCCTTTATTGTGTGAAATCTGCGCTTCAACCTCTTTTCTCCATTGTCCTACCGGGTTTGCTCATCTTTTCCGATAACTTTTGTTTTTCCGATACACCGTAAACTTCACCTGAATCCTTACTTTGGTAATTTTCCAGCATTCATGGCTTCTACAACTCAAGCTTCTTCCAGTTCTACAACTCCTGCTACTCAAATTTCCAACTCGCCAATCACTGAAGTTGAATCTCCCGTTTCTCCTGCCGCTGCCAAAGTTCCTACTCGCCCGTCCTGGAAGAAGTGGGCGGAGTATTGCGCTCATGATAAAATATTCATCGCTCCTTTGACTTTAACGCCCTTAAAAAAGGTAAACAAGGCTACTACCCCAACTACACTGGAAGATCTTCGTACGCCGGATCAACATGGTGAGGGTGCCATAACTGCTTACGGCACACTCAAAGCTGGAAAAGCGGATTTGTTTCCTTTGTATGATCCCGCCGATACTTTTATGTGTGATCTCTTCCTGGCGATAAAGAAAAGTCCTTTTCAACTTACGGCGAATGCAATTCGCATCCTGGTGGAGTGGAAGCTTCGCCGTAGCAACAAAACCAACTATCCAGATCTGTTTGAGGATGGTAAGTTTCCTCCAGAAGCATATACTGTTGAAAATTTTCTTAAGCAGTATGATGTTCTTCCCTCTACTGTGAAAGGTGAGCCTTGGGCTTACCGTTTTGTCACAAAGAAGAGAATAGCAAAGCATCCGGCGGAAGTCATGCTTGGCGCTGTAGACGCCAAAGAAGTTACAAACAAGACTATTACGGCGAGGAAAAGTTCCGAGACCGGCTGGACCAACCTTCCTTGCTTGCTGGGGGGCCCATGGTTGCTAGGATGGTGTGATGCAAACAAGACGATCAAGCGACTAGACTTCGACGAAGAGCACAAGCGCTTCAAGGATCATGACTTTACCCATTTGGATTGGGCGGAGGAAAAAGAATATCTGGACGCCGATGGCAAAATACAGGTGGATTCTCAGGGTCAGTGGGTGATACAGTCCAAGAAGTCTACCAAAAGGAAATCTTCTTCCCAGGTAATGTTTACTTTTAATGAATATATATCTATATTCCTCTCGTCGGGCTTCAAGAAAGGCAGAGTTGAAGATCTAGAAACAAGCACACTGAGTTCTAATTTTTAAAATATATCACATATATTTTAAAAATATATATCTATATTTGCCTCTGCTTGTTTCAAGATCTGATAAGTGTGCCGCTCATTTGCAGAGTACTCCCGCTCTGACTCCTCAAGAGGAACTTCGCCAAACTTTAAAGAAAATCAAGTTAGATGCTGCCGCCGAGAGCTCTCAAGGCGATGCCTCCGCCAATACAGGGAATACCATGCCTCCGCCGGCTGGTACTGTGTTGCCTCAGCCGGTTTCGCATCGCACTCGGCGTTCAACTCCTGCTTCCACTATTCCTTCTTCAGAAAAGCCTCCCATCAATCCAAGGGATAAGACCCCCATCAACCAAGTCCTGGTAACCATTCCCGAAGAGAAGAGCGGCGATACATTGATGACTGAAGCCGAACCTGCAAAAGAAACTCCAAAAATTCCTTCCAGGCAAGAGCCTGTTATATCTCCCGCCATATCTGGCGGCAATGCTTTCATATCTCCCGCTGGGGGCGTTTTCACTGGTCCTTCTGGAGGCTCTAATTCTCCTATCGCCCTTACAAATCTTCATGAAATGCCCTTTGGCGATAGGGATTCTAGACTCCCAAGAAGGAGTGATACCGGCATGATAGTAAATAGACTCGCCGACTCTTTCTCGCATTTACTTTCTTTGGAAAAGGAGGAGAACAGTCCTGCCTCTCGCTATTACGCAGCCATGTTAAAGTATGCTACAACTGGCCTTGCCCATTCTTCAAACTTAGCCTCTGTGGCCCAGGGGTTGACTTCCCAAGAGCATTTTTTTATGGCTGCCGCGGTAATTACTTATTCCCATTTGCTCTTATTGTTAGTTATAATGACTAGATTCACTGAATTCTTCTTTTGCTTCTGCCTCAGGGATTTCAACATTGTTTGAGTCTGATCGATACTTTTGACGTGCAAGTCGATATGGTGAATTACCTGACTCGTGAGAACGAGGGTCTCGAACGCCAGCTAAAGGCGAAAGAAGCAGAGGCAACAAGATTGCTCAATGCTAACCTCAAAGAATCCGCTAAGCATGGAGAACTTCAAGGTATTTTCCTCCTTTAACTTACATACTGAATTTTCTTTTTCCTTCTAGTCTTTCGCCGAAACCCTTAGATCTTGCCCCTTCTAAGGTTGCCGTCAGCATTCTGACACACAACTGAAGCGAGCTGAAACCGAGATAGATAACTTGGCGAAGGCTAATGCTAAGAAGTGCGATATGTTGTACGGCCAGGCTAAGACTATTGAGTGGTACCGCCGAGAGTTAAATTATGTTAACGAATTAAATGTTAACCTTGATAATCTTCTCAAAGTTTCTCAAGCCGACTTAAAGTGGATGGAGAGCGAGCGAGATAATGCCCGCCGATTAGCTGAGCTAAACAACAAGCGCAAAGAAGCCGCCATTGTGGACCATATGAGGGCAAGCTCCTTACGTTTGGATGAGAAGGCGAGAGCTGATAAGCTTGCCTCTCGCCTGAACACTGTTATTTCTGAAAGAGATTTCGCCGAACAAGAAACACAGAGATGGAAAGATTTCTGTAAGATTCATGGCGACCGTGCCAGAGAACTTGATAATTAATTAAAAGCCCAACTACGGCAAGTGGCCACATTATCCGGTTCTTCTGTAAATGCTAAGTTTGAATCCCATCTACAACTCCTTGTAGAAGCCCAAACTGGTGCTTGTAGGCACGTGAGCGAGTTAGAAGGTAGATTTCTAGGATGTTCTTTCGCTAGGCTCTTCATATTGCCTCAGTTTCTAACTCCCCTATCTTACTTTCAGGGCGAGTCAAACGATTAGAAGAAGAGTTGAAGAAACAGCAAAAGACTGTTGAGGACCACAAGCTCTGCACTGAAACCATCTCCAACCTGGCTGCGAAGCTTACCCATCACAATGGTTGTGAAGAAAGGCTGAAGCAGGCTGTAGAAGCTCACCGCCAATGTCCCAACCAAATCGCTGAAATGACCCTACAGCTCCAAGATCACAAGAAATGCCAGACTTCAATCGAAGGTCTTGAGAGCAAGGTGAAATACTTGGGCGAGATCCAGAGTGGTCTTCAAGCTGATTTGAGTAAAGCCCAGAAGGATCTCCAAGCTAAAGATGTTAAGCATAAGGAACAATTACTCCTGATGGACTTTGTCGCCGTCCAAGAATATGTTAACAAGAAATTTCCGGAGATGGGACTTAAGGTTCCTGCGGAATATGCTTTTGCTCCTGAAACTTCCACTGTGAAAGAGGTTGTGGATTGCGAACAAGATGGCGAGGGGTCCGGATCTAGCGGCGAGGATGAAGAGGAAGAAGTGGTTCATGAGGAAGAGGAAGAAGAAGCGGAGGAAGAAGAGGCGGAAGAAGAAGAAAAGGTAGTGGAGGGGGAAAAGGTGCAGGGACAAGATGGTGAGAATCAGACCGCTCCAAAAGCCTGAAAGGGAACTGGCGACTTTACCCTTTCTTTATGCCCCTGGTAGCTTCTTTGTAATGAACAATCTCTCTTTTTATTTTGTTGTTTTGTTAAGGCGGTTACTTTGCCTTTTTTCATTTTTATTGCTGCCTTGTAAGGATATTACCCCTAGCTTTGATAATAGATATTCTTTCCTTTGAATGTTGCTTTTACGCTATCTTCTATTATGCTTGCTTCGACTTGTCTTCAAAGACTTAACTTGACATTGAGTGACGGCCTGGTCTTGTACAACCAACAATTTCAACAACTGACTAACAGTTTCTCGGAGCGACAGGTTCAGACTCCAGCCGTAACCATTACTTGTGCCCGTCGGCGATCTAATATAAGTAGAATGGATTGCCCTCATAGACTTTAATACACTATAGCTTCCGCCAGAGGTGATGCTATGGCGTAGACGGATTAACACATCGCGGAATCGCCGATGTGATGCTACAGCGAAAGGGATCCTTACTAACACTTACAGATCAACAAGTAACACGACTGGTCTTACAACTAAGCCTGGGTCGGACTAACTCTTACAAGTAGGTGCGTTCACTCAATGCAAGCAAGCTTTCTTCATAAGAGATCTTGGCTCTTAGTCAATTTTATTGGTTTGGGCATCATGCCTTCAAAGATGGCACATAGCCTTTTAGTACCTGATCAGGGTTTTGTATGGCTTTTTGCCTTGGGCATTTGTGCCTCTGCGAGTGGCTTTTATAGCCTATTGCTAAGTGTTTTGCCTCAGCTATTATGCTCTTTGAGCTTTTAAACTTTAGTCCTCACTGTAGTTAGACTACCCAGTGAATGGAAAAAAATATAAGTGACACCGAAATTTGTTAACGGGGTTCGGTGCATGATAGCAAACCTACGTCCCCGGATCTTATTTGCTGTTGTGCTACATCAGTTAATAAGATTTCTTGGATATTATGCCCGTCCAAGACTTCGGATTTTACATTATTTCCCTCAAGGATAGTACTTCTTGAGGAACCTGGCGTTCCATGGATGCTCTAGTTGTACGCCATGTTCATCAATCAGTATATATGCTCCTGGGCCAGCCACTCTTTTGACCACATAAGGGCCATCCCACACAGGCTCCAATTTCCTGCATCCTTCTCGCTGAGAAGGGGAAATTTCTCGAAGTACCAACTCGCCAGGAAGATATTCTCTCGGAATCACCCGCTTGTTGTATTCTCTGGATAACCGCCGGTGGTAATTCTCCATGTGTGTAAGGGCGATCAGCCGCTGCTCTTCTAGATCATCAAGCTTGGCTAGGATTAGATCTGTATTCAGATTCTTTTCCCATGCCTCATGCTTTGTAGTGGGCAGGATTACTTCAGATGGAAGCACTGCCTCAGCGCCGAAAGTGAGTAGGAAAGGAGATGCTCCCGTTGCTTCTCGAACCGTAGTTCTATATGACCACAAGACGTTGTGCAAATGCTCACACCACGCCTTTTTATGCTTCTCCAATCTTTTCTTCAGTCCCATTCCAATAGTTTTATTGGTGGCTTCTGCTTGGCCATTACTCTGAGGGTATAAGGGAGTTGATTTTCCCAGTTTGACGCTATAATGGGCGAGTAACTTTCTTATATTGTCGCCAACCAACTCTTTTCCATTGTCTGTACATATCTCCGCCGGCACACCAAATCTGCAGAATATGTTTTCCAAATGAACGTAAAGACTTCCTGTCCGGTTTTCTTCCTGATAGCTTTAGCTTCACACCACTTGGTGAAATAATCTGTCGCCACAATGATGTATTTCCGTTGACCGGAGCCTGTAGTTAGTGGCCCAATAATATCAATGCCCCACTTGGCGAAAGGCCAAGGGCTGAGCACTGAATTCAAAGATGTTGCCGGCGCCTTAATTCTTCGTCCATACAGCTGGCATGGTTTGCATCGCTGAACATATTCTTTAGCGTCTTTGTTCATCCAAGGCCAGTAGTATCCCTGCATTCTAACCTTCAAAGCTAGAGCTCTTTGGCCACTATGATTTCCGCAGTCTCCTTCATGGATTTCTTTTAGTAATTCTTTGCCTTCTTCTCTTGTTACACATCGCAGAAGAGGTCCGGAGAATGACCGGCGGTATAGTATTCCATCTCGGAGTTCATAATTCGCCGAGCGACTGATGACCTGATGAGCTAAAATTTGATTTCCTGGTAAGGTTAAGCGGTCCAAGTAATACCGTATCGGCGCTCTTCAATCTGTTTCCGCCGACTCTCCCGTGCTTGTTGTTAATACTTCTCTTTGTCTTGGCGCCGTTACCGATGACTGCATCACTCTTTCAATAGCTATTGAAGTAACATCTGGATCTGTCATCATTGAGGAGATGAACGCCAATGCATCAGCGTGCCTGTTATCCTTTCTGCAGATGTGACGAAACTTGATACCTGCAATCCTCTGGGCGTACTCCCTAGCAAGTTTTAGGTACTTCTGCATTGATGGGTCTGTTGTTTGGTATCGTCCAGATATTTGTCGAATCACCAGCTGAGAATCACTTGTCATCCTGACATTGCTAATCTTCATTTCAATGAGTATTCGCATGGCGTGGATGACTGCTTCATATTCTGCCTCATTATTAGTCGCCGGGAATTCCAGCCTTAGCGAGTGTACTATCCTTGCTCCTTTTGGCGAGATAAGAACGATTCCAATTCCGTTTCCTTCTCTATTTGATGAGCCATCTACATAAACCTCCCAACCGTCAGGACTGCATTTCAATAAGTCTGGCACTTCATGCTCTTGCTCATCCAAAGAGGATGGGATTTCTTCGATCTCTTCTTCTTCATCAATTGGGAAGTCGGCGAGGAAGTCCGCAATAACTTGCGACCGCTGAGCCGTTCGTATTTCATATTGGACGCCAAACTGCTCAATCTGCTGATTCCACTTGGCGATACGCCCTACCCGCTGAGAGCTGTGCAAGATTGACTCTATAGGAGTTTTGGTGAGAACTACAATGGGATGAGCGTGAAAGTATGGACGTAACCGCTGAGATGCAAAGACCAACGCCAAGATCAGCTGCTCTATTTTAGTGTAATTCTTTTCTGCCCCTTGCAGCGTTCTACTGATGTAATATATAGGTGTTTCTCCACCTTTGGTCCTTACAAGCACTGCACTTATGGCGAAAGGTGTTGCGGCGAGATATACTCTGAGCTCTTCGCCGATCTCTGGCGGCTGAATTGCGGGGAGAGTAGCGAGATACTTTTTAATACCCTGAAATGCAGCTTCATGTGCCTCAGTCCAGTTAAACTTTTCTCCTTTCTTCAGTGTCTGAAAAAATAGCTTGCACTTGTCGGAGAATCTGGAGATGAATCTGTTGAGAGACGCCAAAGTCCCATTGAGTCGCATAACATCTTTTACAGTTACCGGCGAAGGCATCTCTATAATTGCTTTGACCTTGGCTTGATCAGCTTCTACTCCCTTCTTGGTGACAACATATCCCAAAAACTTTCCTGACGTTACGCCAAACACACACTTCGTCGGGTTAATCTTTAGTTTAGTAACACGCATATGGTTGAATATTTCTCTGAGGTCTTCCACATGAGTTTGCTTCTTCTTGCTCTTGACTAACATGTCATCCACATACACTTCCATTGTCTTCCCTATCCATTTTTCGAACATTTTCTGCGCCATTTCTTGATAAGTAGCGCCAGCATTTTTCAACCCAAACGGCATTCGAGTATAGCAAAATAATCCTTTGGTGGAAAAGAAAGCGGTATGCTTCTGATCTTCTTCCGCCAGGGGTATTTGGTTATATCCTGAGTAACCATCCATAAATGACAGCAACTCGTGACCTGATGTAGCGTCTACAGTCTGGTCAATACTTGGCAGCGGGAAACTGTTCTTGGGACAGGCTCTGTTAAGATCACTAAAGTCGATGCAGATTCTCACTCCCTTGTTCTTCTTTGGTACCACCACCATGTTAGCTATCCACTGCGGGTATTGCACTGGTCTTATTATACCAGATGCCCTCATTTTGTCAATTTCCGCCTCTACTGCTTCTTTGTAGGCTGGGGCTAATTTCCTTATCCTTTGCCTGAATGGTCTGGCCTTCGGATCAATATCAAGTTTATGACACGCTATCGCCGGGTCGATTCCTGGCATCTCATTCATACCCCAAGCAAAGACATCAACATATTCCTTTAGCAGCGCTTGCAATTTCGCCGATTCGCCTTCATTTAACAGAGTCCCGATTTTCACCATCTTTGGATCCTTATCATCGCCGATATTAATATCTTTAGTAGGTTCCACCGCCGTGAAATGTAACTCGGGCTCTCCCATCGACGATGGTTCCTTTAATTGCTATAAGGTCTTATCACCAGACTTCACCGAGTCTTCCACTGAATTTACTGAATGCACATATGTGGTTGGGTTGGCGATGAAGTCTAGAATTTCTTGCTCCTTAATCGCTTCCTTGCCGAGCTTCTTTTTCTCTGCCATCTTCACCTTTCGATTTTCTCGCATCTGCACATCCGCTGAGTTGCACGCCTTGGCCACTGATAAGTCTCCAACATACTCGGCGACTCCAAATGGTGTGGGGAACCTTAGGCGTTGATGATAAGTAGAAGGGACTCCTTTTAAACTGTGAAGCCATGGTCTCCCCAGAATTGCAGCATACGGCGAGTCAACATCCACAATGCAAAGAGTAGTTTTCAAGAAATAATCGTCGCAGATTTTTACTTTTAATTCAATCTCGCCTTTGGGCTTAGATGCAATGCCATTAAACCCATAAATGTTATAGGAGGATACCGTCGGCGAGGGTATTTTCTTGTCTTTCGCTCTCATCGCCTCAAAGGCGGTGTTAAAGAGGATATCCACAGAACTTCCTGGATCAATAAGCACCTTTGGCAACCTGAATCCTTCCATCTGAATAGTAAGAACCAAGGGATTATTATGATTTCTTCCCTCTGGAGGAATTTCCTCAGCGGAAAATCCAACACACGCCTTCATCCATTCTTGCAAAGGCTCTTGCTCGACGGCGACACTGCAAATCTCGTTTCCCATTCTATCTCGCTTATGCACTCGAGACAAAATGTTATCATGAAATTCATCCCTAGTAATCTTAGAATGCACAATGGAAAAACAGTCTAATTCCAACAAATCTCGCTCAACCTTGACCTCATATATCTTTGGAGCTTGAGCGGGAATGGCTTGAATAGGCTGTACCATGATAGGGGGTGGCGGTGGCAATTCTAAGAATTCCTGGAATTTTCCCAAGCGGATGAATCGATGCACTTCCTGTTGTACGCCGGTGCAGTTTTCAGTGGTATGGCCATGGAACTGATGGAACTGACAGAAGGAGTTAGTATTAGCCGGCGGGACCCTTGGGTTTCCTCTATTATAGGGATAGTGGATGTCATCCCTACAATTAGAACTTTCAATCTGTCCAAATGCGTCTGTATATGAAACACGCAGTTTAGGTAGAGTAGCGTCTTGGAAAGGTTGCTGGTTGCCTCTGCCAAACTTTCTATTATCCCCATTATACCTTCTGTCTCCATTTCCATTTCGCCGATTACCTCCTCGTCCATAGTTTCCTCCTCTGTTATCTTGCTTATCACGCCCATCATAATTTTCTCGCTTCTGAGAATTCCAATGCTGCTCGGCGGTAACTTGCTGCTTTCCTGCTTCAGACACTACTATCGCCGAGGAGGGATTCTGTGCCAACTTCCGCTGTTCTGCCTTCAACCATTCTTTCTTGATTTCTTCTTGATCTTCCGGCGAGAGACTGTTGATCGAGTGAATTTGCTTCGCTCTCTCCTTCTTTAGGCGCAACTCCTCTTCTCGGATTTCTTCGTAGTTCATCCATTCATCCTGCATTGCCCTTAGGGTCTGCAAGTCCTTTGGCATGTCCCAAAATAACTTTTGATACAATTGGTCCGTTGTCTCCATACCACTAAGAAATGATCTTATCTTCTCCTTTTCTGATACTTCTGACCCTACTTCACTACTTGCCTTTCTCCATCTTTGAATGAAAATTTTATAAGCCTCCATGGGTCTTCTCTTAATATTGAATAACCTTTCCACGCCCGGCCGATTTCTGTTGTTCTGAATAAAGGCACGCAAAAACTTGGATTCTAATTTCTCGAAATCCCTAATTTTTCCTTCTTCAAGCCCATCAAACCAAGTTAAAGCCTCCTCCTTAAGTGTAGCAGGGAAAGCCATACACATTATGGGGTCTGACCCTACCCAAGCTGCCATGTCTCGCTTATAAGCTTTCAAGTGTTTCGAAGGATCCCCTGTTCCATCATAGGTGGAGGTGAATTTAGGTGTAGAATACTTGGGAGACACAAGCCCATAGGTGATACATTCATGAAAAGGTGTTTTTTGTGCTTCCGACAATGCAACCCTGTATTTCGATTCTCTCGAAGATCCACTCAGTGCTTCTACCTTGCGCTTTAATCGGCGAAAATCCTTCTTCATCTCTTTATCTATTTTATGTTGCCGCTTCGAACTGCTACGGTCTTTGTCATCTTTTCCTGGCATGTTCAACCTCCTGCCTCTTTCGTCATATTTTCGCTGTTGAATCTGACACTTCTGTCGTACTAGTACCACTCTTCTCAGCTCGACGAGTTGTATGGGAATTTGAATAGGAGTGCGCATGGGACCCATGACGAGATGAATGTGAATGAGAAGTATGGCGAGTCGAATGCGAGCGGGATGCATGACCTTTATTTTGCGCCGCTAACAATTCTCTATGACTTTGGAGTACCGTCTCCATCTGCAATTGCATTTGCCTCTGCACTTGGTCCGCCTGTCTATTATTAGCCTCAAGAATTTGCCTCAACAGGGTCTCTGTGGTATTCGTGGATCCTGTGTTATCTGCTATCACCACTGGGCGAGTTACCGTAGCTCCCGGTACTATCGCTGCACCATTTCTGCTAGCCGCCTGTGGAATTTCTGCTGCTATAATTGGTTCTTCCACCATCGCTGGAACTTCTTCCGCCACATTCTGAGTCTCGCCGACATCTTGCATCAACTGCTGATGACCATTGGCCGCCATGTGTTGCGTTTCACCGACACCTTGCACCAACTGCTGATGAACATTGGCCGCCACTCTACTTCCTGCCATTGCATTCTGAGCTGCTCCTCCTGCATTCGATGTCTCTCCTCTAATGAATCCTCCGCCACCGATCTGCTCGCCGCAAGCATTTGCTTCCACTGCGCTACTGATTCTCGTCAGCATTGGGTTAGGCTCAGGTGACCTTTCTGCGTTCTCAAATCGAGTGATATCCTCCATGTAAACTTCTTCTTGGCGAGTCACTCGCTGTACTGGTGATCGGCGAGACGTACTTGCCAAATTAGGATCCGCTGGACCAGCTGGTTCCATTGCTCTGCTTCTAGTGTTGTGGATGGGATGTCGAGGAGGCCTACCCGCCGGGGCTTTATCGCTTCTTCCTCTAGGACCCATTCGCCGAATGCCTATAAAAGAAGACAAACACACTTCCTGACAGTATTGCTCTGTTAGTACTGTGGGTAAATGCCAAATAAGTTAGTTGGGTTACTTTTCAGAATGTTGATGAATGAAAGACAAAAGGAACAGCTTTAAGCCATGTGATGTGCAGATGATGACCTAATCATGACAAGAATTGCAAGAACATCCTATGATACCATGATTTCTAAATCAAATGATGGTACGGCAGATGTTTTTAGGAAAACTTTTGAAATGAGTTTAGAACATAATTTCTTTCATGATTCTATAATTTCACCTACTCGCCGGAAAATATGCTTTTTGACGGAAATATATATCTATATTTGCATTTTCCGATGGGGATCCATACCCAAAAATGACATGTTTCCTATCTTTTAAACTGGTTTCATCCACTGCTCATGTGAAAAATGTAAAATATGTGATAAAATTGGCAAACCAGGCCGACTAACGCTTGTCTATAACCATAATAACACTTCACACAACATAATTTCCATAAATGGTAAAAAATGCCAACTGAGAACCCAGATCCATCGCCATAACATACTAAAAATACTCTATATTTTCTAATCTCAGTAATACTCAACAAAGGAATCCTTATAACAAGCTGCATAGCATACCATGTATAGCAAAACAAAAGTAGAATCATGAATAAATTTCGCATGGCGAGCCTAACATCCCTAAAAATAGTATGAAAATTTTGCTGAAACATGACAGCGAGCTCTGAAACTCATATTTCTTACCGTATATAGAAACAAGAACATATGAAAACATCACAAATCATACTCAAAATCAAAGAAAACACAAGTTCAAAACCTTTTCCAGCGCCAAAATGTAACTGTGTAAAATCCCAATGGTTAGATCTCACACAGTACACCCAAATATGATACATCCATATACACACAATCATTCCCAAAGCATACATAGACATAACAACCATAAGAAATCTAAAGGAGGTAAGGGTTAGAGATACTTGACAAGATGATTTACTTGGTTCGCCCTAAGTCAGGACTACATCCAAGGATTCCACTATTATAAGTATGATTACAATTCTTAGTTACCTTGCTAATCTTCTAAGTGTTTTACTCACAACAAGAACCCTAATTTCAGCCTTTGGCTATAGAGAGCAAGTAGAATACTTTTCCTCTCTTTAGACCAATCCGAAATGTGTCCAACCCCTTTCTTAGAGGCATCTCTCGCTATTTATACAGGATTTTCATTAGTGCAAGACAGCTAATACAAACAAGCTACATTCTGACACTGACT
>JAJJMA010056594.1:0-30973 GCA_023529015.1 Papaver nudicaule
CCTCAACTATATTTAGAGAGTAGCCTCCCTTTCGAATCTCGTAAAACAAAATCTCTGTTTTTGCTGAAAAACTCCAAACACAGAGATAGATGGCAATGGCAGCAACATCTTCAAACTCCCTTCTTCTAAAAAACCCTAACCTTCCCTCGAATGGGTTCTCACAGACCAAACTCACCTTCCCATCTAACCATCTCGCAATTCAAACTCGTCTAAACAAACCAATCTCAATCACCTGTGCAACAACTCAAACTAAAGATCTCTCCACTGGCAACTCAACAAGCCCATCTCTAGATCGAGTTTTCAATTTCGCAGCAGGACCAGCAACTCTTCCCGAAAATGTTCTCAAGAAGGCTGAATCTGAACTTGTCAACTGGAGGAATTCTGGAATGAGCGTCATGGAAATGAGTCACAGAGGTAAAGATTTCGTTTCAATTATCGAAAAAGCTGAATCAGATCTACGAACTCTGTTGAATATTCCTTCAGAATATGCTGTTTTGTTCTTACAAGGAGGTGCAACTACCCAGTTTGCTTCTATTCCTTTGAACCTTTGTAACCCTAATGACTCTGTTGATTATATTGTTACTGGATCTTGGGGTGATAAAGCTTTTAAAGAAGCTCAAAAGTATTGTAAACCTAATGTCATCTGGTCTGGGAAATCTGAGAAGTATACAAAAGTTCCATCTTTTGGCGATTTGAAACAAAACCCAGATGCTAAGTATTTGCATATTTGTGCCAATGAGACTATTCATGGTGTTGAGTTCAAAGATTATCCAACACCCAAGAACAAAGATGGGATTTTGATTGCAGACATGTCTTCTAATTTCTGTTCTAAACCCGTTGATGTATCGAAATTCGGGATAATTTACGCCGGGGCGCAGAAAAATGTTGGTCCATCGGGGGTTACTATTGTGATTATCAGGAAGGATCTTATTGGTAATGCACAAGAGATTACACCAGTGATGCTTGATTACAAGATCCATGCTGAAAACAATTCATTGTATAACACTCCACCTTGTTATGGAATTTATATGTGTGGATTGGTCTTCGAGGATCTAGTGAACCAAGGGGGTTTGGTTGAGGTTGAGAAAAGAAATATGAAGAAAGCAGAGATTCTTTACAATGCTATTGATGGGAGCGGAGGGTTTTATAGATGCCCAGTTGAGAAATCAGTTAGATCGTTGATGAATGTACCATTTACTTTGGAGAAGTCAGAGCTTGAAGCTGAATTCATCAAGGAAGCCACCAAAGAAAAGATGGTTCAGTTGAAGGGTCATAGATCAGTTGGAGGAATGCGAGCTTCCATCTATAATGCAATGCCGTTAGCAGGAGTTGAGAAATTGGTTGATTTTATGAAGAATTTCCAGTCTAGGCATGCTTGAGCTTTATCAATGAAGCCTATGTTTTCTGAAAACACTCTTACATTTTGTTTTGAAGTTTAGTTGCTTTTATATTGTTTAAGTTTATTTTTCATGTTCTTTTACTGTTAAATTCTGGTTTGGCACTATAAGCGCTTGAATAGTACTGCATTGTGTGGGCTTGGTTGTAGTCAATCTTCATTTGGGTGATTGTAAAATCTCCATTATCAAGTTCGTAAAAGATAAATCAATGTTACAAGTTAGTTTTGTTTCCCAGGTTCATTTGTTCGTTTTAGAATATTGCACATTCACATGTGAAAAATTACTTAGTACTGGTGTTGTAGCCTTGTACTTGCCTTTTGATCTACAAAGACATTCATACAGCTTTTTCAGCTTCATGTCATTCTGGAATAACACTTGGAACCTGAAAATTATAGTTCGATCTCAGGTCACAAGGAAATTTATTGTCGGTTTTCAGTTGCATAAGTCATATCCTTACTGTTATGTGTCCCCTTCAATCATTTATGTTAGCTCACCCACATAAAGGGCAGTTGCAGTAACACTCAACACAGTAGAAGGTTCGTCTTTTACTGCAGGGCATTTATTAAACATGGGAACAGTAAGGTTAACATTTTCATTGATCAGGAAACCATTAACCATAAATACTAGATTTTGAAATCAAGAGCAGATTCCAGTACCATATTTCTGGTTGTATAGCCACTAGCCAGTGAAGAGAAACATAGAACATCCATATTTCTGAAGTACCATGTATCTGTATGTAACCAGTGAAGAGAAACCTGAAACATCTACTGTGTCACCGTATCTGAAATGGTATTTAAGTTGATCTAAAAGACATTCGTTGATTGTGGAGCTCACTGGATAAGATCTCAGCACCTGAATTCCTTGGTTTTAAGTAGCATCCCTTCTTGCAGTAGTGATTGGGTTAAAACAGAAATGCAGGAGATGAAAGAGTGGCATGAACATGATGGTGTCTAGTTTTGGGATCCAAAACCACCAGCCCCATCCCACACGCTATGGGAAGCACAAACCTTGTGTGCTCCTCATCCACCAACCAGATTTGCAGAAGAAAATTTTAACACCACCTTTGCACGTGTTTTTCACACCAAACCTCAAATCTTTATAGTATTTTATCTTTGTCTTTCTCTTTCCTCTCTCTTTTACACTCTATAACGTCTTCCAGAAGCATACCTCATTCACCTCGCCGACCCTTCACGAAACCAACGTGCTCTCCCACATCCATATTATAACTCACCATCTTCCTCATAATTTATCTTTCTTTACCATTACTTGTTGCAATCAGTAGTACGCCCTTGAGATATGGATGAGCATCAAGGTGATGACAACTCTGGCATGCCACCACCCGAGGGTACTCGACGTGGTGGCATGGGTAAACGTGTCGCACCCCCAGTCTCATCAGCTACTACTGCACCTTGTGGAGCATGCAAGTTTTTGCGGAGGAAATGCATCAGTGGTTGTATCTTTGCACCTTACTTCGGATCAGATCAAGGTGCAGCTCGTTTTGCTGCTGTACACAAAGTTTTCGGCGCTAGTAATGTTTCGAAGCTGTTACTGCATATACCTCTGAATCAACGACATGATGCAGTCATTACAATATCATATGAGGCTCAAGCTAGGTTATCTGATCCAATATATGGGTGTGTTTCTACCATACTTGCTCTGCAACAACAGGTTAATCAAATCTCATCCCAGCTTTTTACCAGTTAATTGGGTCTTTACAAAATTACCAACCAACAACTTGAATTTATTATCTCTTCTTTTCTTGCTGCTCCATTGTTATCATCTGAATATTTCACATCAAAGAGCTTGAAATAAAAATCCAAGATTTTCTATTTTAGTCGCATTCCTTGTATTTAATCAGGTGGCCTCGTTGCAAGCGGAACTCTCCATGGTGCAGTCACAGCTTATCAGCAGTAGGCTGGCAGTTGCAAATGCACTTCAAAGTTCTCAGCAACAACAGCAGATTGCAGAGTTGCAGCCAGCCTATTCAAACAATTCATCTGCCTCGAACAACCTGGTTAACTTGACTAGTAGCTATCCCTCAAACTTCGACCTCACTGGTGAAACAGTTCCCCCGGGGAGCTTGATGAATAAGACTTTCCAGCAGACTGTGCCATCAATGCAAGATGAGGAGGATGACGATGAAGAAGAGAGTAGGCATCCTGTCATTTTCACAAACCAGATACTAAACACGAAATAAGATAAGAGCCCTGTTATGTTTTCCATTGTTTTGAGAGAGAGAGAGGGAGAGAGGTTTGAATGTTGAGATGCTCTGTACTAAGGTCCAAAATGACCATTAAGCTGATCCATATCTATACTAGCACATAAGTACAAACCCATTTCTTTCTCTCTTAACATTTCTCGAGTATTGGTACCAAAATCACCTACAGTATTATCAAAGACCCATAATTACTCTTAACATTGTCAACCAATCAAATGCCAACGAATTAAAGGGTTAGTGTACTGGGATTGTTGAGCAAAGCCCATCCTTAAGTTTCCTCTGAAGGCAGAGCTCCTAAGCAACAAGAGCTTCCGCAGAAACACTTGAGTTCATTTTGTTTGAGTGTTGGTTCTCCATAGCTAAAAGCAAGCTCTTCACCGTCTAGTATGTCTCTGGAAGCAAAGAAGCAAAGCCGAGGGAACAAAGCTCCAGAACCCCGAACCAAAACTGTTGACAGGTTGCCACCGTCACAGGAATGGTTGATAAACCGTGCAGCGTTGCCAACTCTAGTCGCATCAATGTTTACTCGTAAGCATGCATTTCCAGATGGGAGGTGCTCTCTCACAACAAGAAGTGCAGAACCAAACTGACTAGTTGATGCAAGGTCATCATATTTCTTTTGCCGCTTTCTAGCTTCTTGGGTAGTCAACAGTTCACCTACAAAATAAATAAAATTAGGCAGAGCTTCATGGACTATTAATACATAGCTAAAAAAGTATGTCACAAAGTCACAAGGTATCCATGATATATATATGCAACAAATTGCATAGATGATACTTGAGAAATACAAGGAGATAAATACAAGGAGATAAAACAGACAAAGTGAGGAAACATTGCAGTCACTTAGTCACACAAGATAAGTTCGAGAAGATGACAGCTACCATAAACAAGCTTAATTACTGAGTTAGCGAACGTTAAGTTGGAAGCTTGAGATCTTAAGTTGACGATCAGTTCCTGGTCATTTGACTAAGCTAAGAGTTGCCCACAAAAAATGTTTCAAGTTCACGGCTACTTAGTTTTTCATCTTGCAAATGAATAATGGACATTGGATAATACTCCAAATTGGTAAGGTAATTCCACATTGCACCCAAAAGGCTATTCTAGTTTAGGCACCATTGAAATTTGACACGAGCCTCAAAACCTAATACAAATCCTGTTTGGCTCATAAGAAATCGAGAATTACCTGCATACTCACATACAAACTCCCCACGAGGAATGAACTGAGCTGAGTACAAACTCCAACCTTTCCTTGCATCTTTAACAATTCTCACTTGAACCGAAACCCCTCTTTGAGTCAACCGATTCTTACACTCCACTCCACAATCACAACTTGGTCCACACTCAGTCACCAGCCCTAACTCTGAAGCCATATTAGACAATGACTGGGGTTTCAATATCGAACATGGGCACTCTATATCTCCATTGGTATCTTCTGAACAATTCTTACAGACACATCCAGAGGTACTATCAGTCATTAAAGTCGTCACATTCGACCCAAATTTCATCAAACTCGAAATGTTTCTTTCTAAGTTTGATCCCCATGATTGAGATAAATAAGGAGCAGAAAATATTTGAGAGAGTGTGTAAATGAAATAAGAGTAAGGTTCAGAATCTAGAGTGTTTACAAAAGGAATTGGGTTTTTTTCAAGATTTCTAGAAGCATCTGAAACTCTTATAATGGTAATTGATTTTGATAATGAATTAAGGGTTTTACAAGTTAATGAAATTGAAGCTAAATCTCTAGGGGATAGCCATGGAAGCACAAATCCTGCACACTGGGTGAAGATTTTTTCCTCCTCTCCGGAAGTTCTTTTGGCTGCTCTCGACATCAAAAATTTGGAAAGGAGACGCACTTGATTAATTCCCCCTCGTCCCTAAAAGAAAATGTATCTGGTCGGTTATTTAGAACCGACAATGACTTAGGCCAATAAAGTTAAGTCGGTTAGGAAACCCAGGCCCACCATGAAATATACGCGTATACGTATAATCTGGTAAAAACACTTTTACGGAGAGTCGTATTGAATCTACTTCATTTCTTGGTCTCATACACGAAACTTTATTTCATTTTTTTCTCTCTTTTCATTTCTCGAGTCACAAAAGGAAACCCTAATAAATCACATTCTACAACGGTCATTTCTTGGTACCAAATCCATCGAGATCGATTCGTATTCTTTCAAATCTTGAACGTCTTGTTCGATTTTTAGGCAAAATATTCAAATCGACATCGATTAGGTTTCAATTTCTTAGCATTTTTATTGTTGAAATTGGTTTGTTTGGTCATTCGAATCAAGATTCGGTTGAGATTTTTCATGAAATTGAGAGATATTGAGGTTAAATGAGGTCGGAAAGTGTAATAAACGATAGGAATTCACAGATTTCTCCAACGAGTTCAAGGTCTGTTACAGAAACTGTAAATGGATCTCATAAATTTGTTATACAAGGGTATTCGCTAGCAAAAGGGATGGGAATTGGTAAACATATAGCAAGTGAGAATTTCACAGTTGGAGGTTATCAATGGGCGATATATTTTTATCCTGATGGGAAAAATCCAGAAGATAATTCGACTTATGTTTCAGTTTTCATTGCGTTAGCGAGTGAAGGAACTGATGTGAGAGCTCTATTTGAGCTGACTTTGGTTGATCAGAGCGGGAAAGAAAAACATAAGGTTCATAGTCATTTTGATCGGTCTTTAGAAAGCGGGCCTTATACCTTGAAGTATCGAGGGAGTATGTGGTAAGCTTCTTCTTGTTCCTTTCTTATTTTTGTCTGCAGTTTTGTATTGTTTGTAGCCTCAATTTTATTGCATTTGTATTATTTAATTCTTTGATTCAATGTTATTACTGCATATTTGGTGCATTGTGTGAAGTCTCTTGTAAATTTGAGGAAAAAGGAAATGAAAGCTTTAGAAATGGAAGACATCGTATACTCGCTTATCTGCAACCTGATTTCAGTTATTGTGTGCTATTTGGATTATGAAGTACCTAACATTGCTTAGTTTCTTTACTTTTTGCCTCGTAACTTAGCCTAGACAGTTTTACCAATTTGAAACTTCGAAGTTACTTATTCTTGGATGCACACACACGAGTATAGAAGAAGCAAACCCTATATTTATTCACCCACCTTCGATGAAATTGATATCATTTTGAATACGGAATGGTGGATGTCATGCTGATTTCTTAATCTTGGCACAATTGTTATATCATAGCTAATACTAGCTTATGCACTAATCTCCTCTAAATCCCACCTACTCTGTCGTCCTGTTATTTTTTCAGGGGTTATAAACGCTTTTTTAGACGAGCTATGCTTGAAACATCTGATTTTCTCAAGGATGATTGCCTGAAAATTAATTGCACCGTGGGTGTAGTGGTATCAACGGTCGACTGCTCGAGGTTACACTCTATAGCAGTTCCAGAATCTGATATTGGATCCCATTTTGGTATGCTACTGGACAACAAGGATGGTTCGGATATTGTTTTTGATGTGTCAGGAGAGAAATTTCATGCTCATAAGTTGGTATTGGCGGCTCGTTCACCTGTATTGCGAGCCGAGTTCTTCGACGATTTAGAGGAAAATAAGCAGGAGATTGTGATTACGGAGCTGGAACCTAAGGTCTTTAAGGTGAAAATATTCTAGTCAACCCCATGCGGGCTCTTTTATTTTCAGAGTTTATATCTGTAGGTTTACATAATTAACATTGTAACCTTAGTTGTTCTTGTTTTTCTGAAGTTTTATGTTGTATGATGTTGACAGGCTATGCTGCACTTTATATACCGAGATACTCTTGTGGAAGATGAGGAACTGTTAGCATCAAGTTCATCTTGTGAATCTTCTGTATCTGACACATTGATTGCCAAGATATTAGCTGCTGCGGACAAGTATGGCCTGATTAGACTTAGAGTAATGTGCGAGTCCTATCTTTGTAAGGATATATCCATAGGTTCTGTTGCGAGAATGCTTGCCTTGGCTGATCGTTATCAAGCCGTGGAATTAAAAGCTGCCTGCCTAAAATTTGCTGCTGAAAATCTAGCAGGTATACTCTTTAGCTTTAGTTTAGACATTTCTGCTTTACCTAGCATTTATCTTGTGAAGCAATGACACTAGTTTCGACTTTCAAGATTACGTTAGTCTACTCTTATTAATAATTATGTATATAGTGCTCAGTTTTAAGAATACTCGTACCGTTAAACATATTGTCTACTCTTATATTCATTTATCATGCTGAACATTTTTTTCGAATCTCTATATTTTTATGCATAACTTGATTGTTCCCCGTAAATGGTAAGATGTAACTACCTGCTAATCTCCATCTTCACATTGGTTTATAAATTGAAAGCCATCCCTCAGACTTAGGGTGTCTGATTTATAATATAAATGCAAAGCATCCAGGGGGTGTCAAGTGCTTCGGTTAATTAAGGTGTGTTTTTTGGGATTAGACGTATGGGATAGCAGCTCATATACACTTATTGGGGAATATAATGTAAACCTCGACTCATCATCTTCATGTTACTTAGAGTTTAAGACTTTTACCCATCCAGAATAAATATCTCTAGCTACAAGTGTGGCATACTTAACAAACTTCTGTTGAAGTCTCGAGTTTGATACATATTTTAGCAGTGAGCCTCGGCCATAATATATTCCTTAGAATGGGACTTGAAATGAAAGCTGGCTCTGAGAATCTTCACAATTTGATGGTTGATACGGTAAAACTTTGATAATAACTGTTGGACCATGCAAAGAGGTTATTCTACAAACGTTAGACCAAGTTGGTAGTCGAAATTTTTATTCTTATATATTTTTATATTGAATGTACTCTGTCTTCTCGAATTCTGGTCAGAAAAAGAGCTATTTGCCTATTCTCCAGTTCTATCCTTGTCAAAATGTTTCTATCTTCTCTTTTACGAGGCTTGAAACTTGGTTGTTTCAACGGCAAGGGTTGTCTATAGCGGATGCATTGCTTAGTTGTATGTTCACATTTTTTTTCTTCTTCTGATAAGTGGCTCGTGTTGATTTTGTAACCCTGTGTAACACCATTGCTGGTTGCCTGGTTATACTGGCTAAGCTAAAAGTTTGTAAACATTCTGGATCGTAGTTTTTAGCAACAAAAAAGTGTGATGATGTTTATAAGATTCTTCACTTCTAGGGTAATTTTGTTGCTTATTCATTTTCAGAGTTGGTTTAGTAAATCTTGTGCTTCCCGTCTATCTAGTTAGCAACTCACTTCCTCTGCCGTATTTTTAATGCCTCAAATGCCACTTTTTTACACAGCTTTAATGAGAACGGATGGGTTTGAGTATCTTAAAGAGAATTGCCCAGCATTGCAGTCAGAAATCCTGAAGACCGTAGCTGGGTATGAAGAGGAAAGCAGCAGTGGAGGTGGAAAGAGCCGAAGTGTTTTTGCCCAGCTCTCAGACGGTGCAGATACCAATGGAAGAAGAGTGCGGCAAAGGACGACCTGAGGTACAAGCTATAGAAATCGATTCTTGTGCTTACTGAGCCTTTTTGTAAATTGTGTTGACTCATAACAAGTTAATTGAAAAACAGGACAAAAACAGAAAGTAGAAAGAGCAAATACATTCCCTTCACTGTTTCAGCCTTCATGTTTAGTTTTTATATGATGATGATGATGATGAAAATGAGTTGCAGTGTACCAAAGTCTCGAACATTGTGGAAGTTGTAAAATCTTTTTTCTGTAAAAACTGACAAGAAATCTCAAACTCAAAAGTGGATATTCGCAGTTGTTTCACTTTTGAACAGTTGACTGCATCTGCTCTGTTTTTCCGTCTCTTTGTTCAGCCCCTAACAAGAATCCTGTGATCTGTTCTTATTGTCGTTTGCTTTGTTGTGTTTGGGTTCCATCCAAGTATATTCCTTCTGCAGCTGGAATAATAGCAACGGGGGACTTCATATAGTTGAATTTAACTTCTGATCAAACAGGGGGACTGTGGGTGTGAAAATGGAAATGTAGGAAAACTTCTGGTAATATCGTACCTCGTCCCTGCTTTTGCCCTTGCCTAGTCCACCAGGAGATTCAGCTTTATCTATCTACTTGTATACCTGACTCCCATTATGGAAGAAAACAACTATCTCATGTCACCTAGAATTTGGGATGACCATCTCATGTCACCTAGAATTTAAGAAGCTGGTTTGTTTGGGATTAGTTTTACAATTCACCCGTTCTTTTCCTCGAGCCAAGTTGATGCATTTCTCAAGGAGCAGATGAGACAATCAGAGATGCAGCAGATTGGCAACTCGAACTGGTATCAATATATGGCTGTTTGAACGTGTTCCATATTTTTAATTTGATACATACACTGTCCTTAACATTGTTCTTAAACAAGGCATAGATGTTTATCAACGCATGTAAAATCTTAAATACTGAAAATTGTGGGTTTCCATGTTTACTAGAGTATTTCATCGGAAAAAAAAAAATGTTTACTCGAGTAATTTGGCGACTAAAAATTCTTTCTTTAGACGATAAAAGATAAGATAACATGTCTTACCTGCCCGTACACAAGAGATTAAAACCAAGACTTGTTGTCTTTGATTTAGGGAGTAAAAACATAATTACAGCCTTTTGTCCAAGTTCAGTTGACCAGACCTCCAATTGTTATCACAGCCCTCTCCCTGTAAACAAAATACTAGAGAAGGAAAAAAAAAGTTACCATGATCGATAAGAAACGCATCATCAGAAAGTAATAACCCTAATAATCCCTTTCCTCTTTCCGAGACCAATTTGTAAATATTTTTACAACAGCCATTCCCCAACTTCCACCGCAAAATGTTTTGAAGGGTTGATTACGTCACGGGTGTAAGAAATCACTGTGTTTTTATGCGACACTGTCACTGAGATTAAGAAAGAAGACATTATAGTCCCAAGAAAAACAGATTACGTTACTTTTTTCAGGTTTAACTTTTATTGTTAGCTGCAGAAAATCAGAGGATAAATAAATAAATGGGTTTAGATTGCTAGGGTCGGTGGGAAGTAGAAGAAGATTTTGCCATTAGTTTGTTTCAGTGAAACTCAACAGAAAAGAGGAAATTTTGAATTTTTAGGTGGTTTTGATGGGCTTATTGGAATTTGAATCACTACCGAATGGTGGTGGTAGTGGAAAAGGTTGTATTTCATGGGGATTTAAAAGTTTGATTAGGAGAAAACAGGTTGATTCAGCTCAAGTTAGAAAATATGGAAAACACCCACAGTTGGCCAAGGAATTATCTATTCTTGAGCTCATTGCCATTGGTAAATTTTACTGACTCTCAACATCTTGTTTTCTACTTTTTCTTATCTTGGTTTTGTTATTTTGATCAGTTGTTGTGGATCTTGTGATGATTTGAATAGGTGTTGGATCAACCATTGGGGCTGGTGTTTATGTTCTTGTTGGAACAGTTGCTAGAGAGCATTGTGGACCTGCTCTAACCATATCTTTCTTGATTGCTGGAATTGCTGCTGCTCTATCAGCATTCTGTTATGCAGAGCTTGCTTGTCGTTGTCCATCTGCTGGGAGTGCTTATCATTACTCATACATTTGTGTTGGAGAAGGGTAATTGCAGTTGGATCACATTAACCTTTTTTTTTTCCACAAATATCAGCTTGTATTTTGGACTAATGAAAATGATATCACATATTTCCACCAAAATCGTGTTGTGCTATTTTTCAATCAGTGATTTTAGTTTGTAACTGATGGCAGCGTTGCTTGGCTTATCGGTTGGGCACTCATCCTTGAATATACAATTGGTGGTTCGGCAGTTGCTCGTGGCATATCCCCAAATCTGGTAGCATGGATTTTCTTTAAGCTCCAATGTTTTTCTTCTTGCATCTTGTGTGCATCGGATTTGGCGTGTTCCTGTTGAGCTTTCCTGAGTTATTATCTAGGGATTTGCTTTTTATATTGGGATAAATAATTATTCTCTCTCTGCCATGTCTCGAGTCTAGTGTAAGGAAACATGCTCTGTTAGTTAGTTTATCGCAAGGGTCCTAAAGAGAGTACAGTTCCACAAGAAATTTGAATTCCAGTTGAGTTGCATGTACAAAAAAATTGTTTTGAATTTTTTGTTGTTATGTATAAGACTGCTCAATATATCTTTCCAAAAGTTTATTTGACAAGATGCAAATCAAATAAGAGAAACTTTCTTCAATTGCCGTCCTTTGACAAAGGGTGAGCCTAAAGGAATAAGGAGCTTCGTTGATGGTTACCGTTGCGATAATGATCAATTCTCGTTTCCTTTTAACAAATACTCATTTGTGAACTCTTCCGCTTTCCAGGCTTTATTTTTTGGAGGGGAGGGCAATCTACCTGTCTTCTTAGCTCGTACATACATTCCTGTGCTTGATGTTGTAGTTGATCCATGTGCTGCACTTCTTGTTTTTGTCGTCACTGGGCTCCTATGCATGGGAATCAAGGAGGTACCTTTTCCACTTGAAACCTCGTCAACACTTTGATGTGAAGTTATAATCTCATTGCCTATGACATACCTATAACACGAGTACTTCTGCAGAGCTCATTTGCGCAAGGTATTGTCACTACGGCGAATATCTGTGTCATGTTTTTTGTAGTAATTGCTGGTGGCTATCTTGGTTTTAAGACTGGATGGGCTGGATATCAACTTCCGACAGGGTAAAGCGGGTTTGTTCCGATGTTCCAATGTTCCTTGTTTTGTATGGTATTAGTAGCAATAATAATCCATAATCTTACCTTCTAGGTATTTTCCATTCGGAGTGAATGGAATGCTTACTGGGTCTGCAACAGTTTTCTTCGCATACATAGGCTTCGATTCAGTTTCTTGCACTGCTGAGGAGGTAAATTTTAATTTACTCTTGAATATCTGTGAGCCAAAGCTTAGTGTCTTGAAAATTTCAAGTTATTCAACCTCTCTAAAATTGCTTATGGTTTTTATTGGCTGCAGGTCAAGAACCCTCAATGTGATTTACCGTTGGGTATAGGGATGTCCCTATCTGTATGTTGCATGTTGTATATGCTTGTGTCTGTTGTTATTGTTGGCTTGGTACCATATTATGCAATGGATCCCGATATCCCTATTTCATCTGCATTTGCCGGCCAAGGAATGCAATGGGCAGTGTAAGTAAAGAAATATTATGTTAAAGTTCTATTTTTATTATTGTGTTTCCTTTGATTATTGATTCCCATTAACTCATCCGCTTCCAATTCTTTACTGAAGATACATAATCACGACTGGAGCAGTCACTGCGCTTTGCTCAAACTTGATGGGTTCTCTTCTTCCGCAGGTAATGAGGTTCAGAACCTATTCTTCTCGAGTCATTTCATAGTTCATAGTTGATTGTTTGTTTCAAGAACTAGTCTTATCTATCACAGAGAATCTTTTGTGATAGAAATTAATTTACGTGGATACTAGCATAGATTCATGGGGTTGGCCACTGACGTTTTATGAGAATGACCTAAGGTTTGGGATATTTCTCACAAAAACGCTGCCCTTATCGATGTCTCCGAAAATATATGTTTTTTTTTGTTTAATTCAGTACGTGCATGGTCTGATGCTGTATTGTTATATTCTCCTCATCTTCTAGTCATATAGATTGTTTATGCATATTTTGCTTGTTGAGATCTAAATAGACTTGTGATTGTTTTTTCAGCCTCGTATCTTGATGGCTATGGCTAGAGATGGATTGCTCCCTTCTTTTTTTTCGGACGTTGACAGACGCACTCAAGTTCCTGTAAAGAGCACAATAGTGACTGGGGCTTGCGCTGCACTGTTGTCATTCTTTATGGATGTTTCTCAATTAGCAGGCATGGTACGTAAAACTTCATTCTGCTACATGCAATATTCAAAAATTTGTGTTGTCGTATGCTCTCACAAAGAATCAAGCAACAATGAATAATAGGTTATTTTGGAATTTGCGCAGGTCAGCGTCGGAACTCTTCTCGCGTTCACCATTGTTGCTATCTCTATTTTGATTTTGAGATATGTTCCACCAGATGAAGTGCCTCTGTCATCGTCATATCATGAAACGTTTGATTCAGTTTCAACACAGTTCAGTGATAATACTCCAGAAATTGATGGAAGTAACAGAAAGGATCCTGTAATTTCCACTAAGAGTAATAGCAAATATTTCCTACCTGAAGCCGAAACATCTATTGGCATTCCTCTCATTGTTAAAGACATAGATTGTGGTCATGGTGAGTTATGTTGTTTCTTCTAGAGGTTCAGTACTCAGTAGAATATCGGGTTTAAATACAGAATTTGGGTAGATTTTGGGCTTAACAAAGTATATTTTTATCTTGACCTCCTACTTTGAGAATTAGTCATAGTTTCTTCCAATTGATTACTTTTCTGCTTTATGCTGATTGTTGCAGATAAATTGAATGAACAAAAGAGACGGCGACTTGCAGCTTGGAACATAGCCTTTGTGTGCATAGGAGTGTTTTGCGTCACCTCTGCTGCTTCTTCAGCTGAATACTTGCCTGGGTAATATTAACTGTGATCCTGGTCACAGAGCATGCTCTTAAACTCATCCTTTCTGGTAATTAATAGTAGTGCAACGTTAGTACGTTACATCTGGGATCATTTCTTGTGGGTATTATGATGGTTGCTTCCACTACCGGTCATGGAGGTTCTTCAATCATATTTCTCTTGGCCAAGATCCTACTGTTGCTGCTCTGATAGATAAATTTCTTTTCACGCTCGGCGACTTCTCATTTTTTTCCTTTTCTTGTTCTTAGAACTGCTCGCTACCTGTTGTGCGGAATTGGTGTCTCTCTTCTTTTGTGTGGTCTGATTGTGCTGTCGTGGATTGACCAAGATAATGCAAGGCACAGCTTTGGACACATCGGAGGTATGTTTCCATTCTCAGCTTTGGATTACGATATTACATCAAGAAGATGGGTAGCCCCACCTTGGTACCTGCATTGGTAGACTAGCCTAGTCATTGTACATACACATTGATAAAACCCATCTCGGTGATCTTCAAATCGAATAATTATCCGTCAGTTGATCCTAGGCCTGCTATATTCTAGCATATGATTGTGTTCGCTCTGTAGTGCGTGAGCAGAACCCTATTGGTTGTCTGAGTTTTGTTTCCAAATTAGAATATAATTGAAGTGATTGCCATTTCAGAAACTGCCAACATGCGGTTATTAACCCACATTAGGAGTGGGGTTTGGGAGGAAATCAAACTCTCTTTGTATATGGGAGAAGCACTTAGCTTTGTAGGTTCATCTAGATATTGTTCCAATTAAATCCTCAGGATATCTGTTTTAATCTTATGCAGGTTTCACTTGCCCATTCGTTCCTCTCCTACCAATTGCAAGCATTCTTATAAATGTTTATTTACTGATCAATCTCGGGTTAGTACAATTGTCATATCATGATCCATTTCCTATTTGCACAATGTTCTGTTTTCTTTCTGGGTAAATGAGATTTCGCCTTTTTGATTACCTATTGCTCTTTGTGGATTCAGAATTGGCACATGGATTCGTGTTTCCGTGTGGTTGATACTCGGTATCTTTGTTTATCTATCTTATGGGCGAACCCACAGTTTGCTGCACAAAGCAGTATATGTGCCAACCGAACAAGCCGAAGAGATCTGTCAGAGCTCAGGATATCTTACTTAGGACAAACACCAGATAACCATAACTCTAGAACTCAGAAATCATTAATTTTTCATGTTTCCTTCGCAGATCATGGAACCTCATGCATTTGTATTTGTGGCGTTATTCTAGACTGCTTGCAGGATGTACACTTTTCTTCTGTATCTGCTTACAACGACGACAACTATCGTCAGCAGGATTGAACTCATGTTATTTTCTGTACATAACATAAACTATTGAGGCTTCGGACAGGTTTACCTCAGTTCCCCTTCAGTTTAGAAAAGATGTAAATACTTTTACAAGTTCTGTGTCTCAGAATGATTACAGAAATAAAAATAACCATTTTTAAGGCCTGAATACTTGTGTTCTTACTTCCATCTTATGTGCATCAGTTAGCTGTTTTTGTGGTAATCATAGAAAAAAGCAGTTTAGTAAAGATTCTGAGCCTGCCTTGTAGAATTCAGATTATTAGATTGCATTAAGGCTTCATATTTTATGGAACTGAAAATGCAGTTCTGATATTACAGGAAGAACAGTAAATACATTCCATGGCCATCCATAACGTAATCTTGTTCATAGCAAAATCGTTTATGTACCTTCTTACAAATTCGGAAGCAGTAAATTACTCACAACGTTATCCTGATAACGAACTTGCAAGGATACAGAAATGATTCTTCGCAAGTAAAGCAAGAAATGATGGTATTGTTAGATTGTTGAAGTGATAAATAAGATTAACCTGGGAAGATTTTCCAAGGCCAATGTGAAGGTACATCCAAGCAGAAACAACAAAACTAAAGCAATAAATATCCTCCCAAAATATTGGTAATTGGTTTGAGAATCTGAAGTGTCCATGGTGGGTCTTCCGGTAGGAGTCAAACCATCTGATTTCTGCAGAAATACAAATACATCAGGTTAAACCATTAAACCAACGAAACCAGTGAATATCATACAAGCATATATTCAGCATTTCGACAAAGGGTTGCTGTTTCTAGATCTTATCATGTGCAACACAACACAATACTATACCTTCCATGGAATAGTAAAAAAAACTAATGCCAATTCTTGCTCGTTCTGATCGTCAATTTCTAGCTACCACGTATATGATTCTTAAGAAAAATGTTTGAGAGTTCTCAACTATCTATTCTATTTGCAATAGTGTGGTCAAATGGGTGCTTAGGAACCCTACTGCTACTTCCAACAGTTACAACTTACAAGGACAAAGTCGAGTTAAGCATTACCATGAAAGCAGGATTCTTCTTGTACATAGGCTGAGCTCCCATATCTTTCCCAGGAACTTCTATTGAATGACAACCATAAATCAATATTAGATTACTCTTTAACTCATAATCTAATGCAATCACGCCAAAATAATGTTTTTCTCCTCCAAGTTTGGGTTAAACAAGCAAGACAAATAATTGAAGGTTATTGTTTAATAGTTGACAATTCACAGTACCTTGTTCTGAAACTGTCCGCAGCTTCCAACCATGGCCATAATCGGTAAGAAGAGCATTAGGACCAAAATTGATAGGTTCCTCGCCTTCTTTAACAGCTTCAATATATGAAGCATGAGAGACCCCAGATTCAAGTTTCAGGTTGATTAAGTATAGTGCAAATTTGGATTCTGTACCAATTGCAAATCTTCTTACTTCACCAGAACTTTTACAAATCACCTCTAAAAACTGTTCCAGTAGATGAAATTGAAATCAATTCAAAAGAACGATATTACAGACACCAGTACATAAACCAAATCAAAATCGTGAACGGAATTTGTAAATTCATCTATATAAATCATAATAATGACTTGAAAGTATATATACAATACAATAAAAAGACTGAATCTGAGAACAATGATGAAAGTCGAATTCAGGCCCAAATAGCTTACAGGAGGAGGATTTTGAGGAGGAGATTGGAGAAGGGCGGAGTTTGCAACCACTTCTTCTTCGGCCATTAGAAAGAAAGAGTTCTCAGAACTCAGAAGCCAAACAATCCTGGAAATTGCTTCACTTCTAACAAAAAAGGAACTTCAAACAAAAAACTTGTCTTGAAAACCTTTGACTTCCGTTTCATAAATTAAGCACGTTTGGACCTTTTTGACTTTCACCTACGACGGCTTGGGAGAGGACAAGTAATTTTTACCACCTATCAAAGTAGACGAACTCGTTGCTGTTAAAGATATTTATGGTTCGGGCTTTCAGTGTTGTACCCTTTCCATTAGCAGTTTGTTGTACAATTATCATATCACTCAAAAAAAAAAGGTTGATTTAGGGACCGGCTCATTTACTAGGGAGACCGGGTAATAAGACAAAATAGGGCTATTTTAAAGCTTTTTCCAAAACCCCTTATCCAACATATTTTTTTAATTACCAAACTACCCCTACTTAACTAAACTAGGATTAGTTGTTAAACTATTCCAGCACCGCCGCCACCACCACCACTACCGGCACCAGCGCCGCCACCACCACCACCAAATTTTGTCTGGATTTTGTTCAACAAATCCAGCCGAAACCAAATTTCGTCTGGATTTTGTTCAAACATAAGATCAAACTTAGGTACAATTCAAACAAAGATACAAAATTCGTCTGGTTTATTCAAAACTTTCTAGCCGAAAAGTCAAAAAATAAAAGAAATCGTCTAGAGTCTTTAAAGAAAAGCCAGACGAAAATAGACATAATGTAGCTAATTTGGTTCCAGAGACATTTTCGTCTGGAACTGACCTACTTCATCCAACCGAAACCACAATTTCGGCTGGATAATTTTATAAAATCGAGACGAAAACTATACGTATTGGGTTCCAGAGAAAATTTCGTATGGCTTATGTCTATAAAACGTAACCGAAAACAGACTTCAACACATTAAAAAAAAAATGGAAAAATCGTCTGGATGTTTTGCGAAAAACCAGACGAAACTAAGCTTGGGGTGAGAAAAATCAGAGCAATTTTCGTCTTGATATTTCATCCCAAACTCAACCGAAAACTATCCAATTTCGTCTGGGTTTTTCTCAATTAACCCTATTTTCGGCTGGGTTGGTTGTGACACAATTGGTAAGTTGATTTTCGGCTGGGTTTGTTGCATGCAATACTGACGAAAATTGGGTTTCGACTGGGGTGGTTGCATGCAATATAGACGAAATTGAATTTTCGTCTAGATTTTTAGGGTTTAACCAAGACGAAATACCCTCTGAACACTCATCTTTAACCATTCAATCGATCAATCAAAGCATAAAAACTTAATCATAGACAAAATTAAACAACGAGTATGTTACTCCCTCCGTCCCATTTTAAATGACCACTTTGACTAAGTCAAAAAAATAAGAAGACTATATGAATTTCCTAGTGTACCCTTATTAAATATAGAGAGAATAAATTAATTTCTGTTTTTAGGTAGGAAATAATAAAGAGAAAATATATGCCTTTATTTTTTATAACTATAAAAGGAAAAAAGAATATAAATATTATTAAAAGAATATATATTTATGAATTTGTTTCCAATTTATCTAGATATTGTTTAAGGGTATATCTGCGAATTTGTTGGAAAAATACAGATATAATTAGAAGCTGGTCACATTTTTGAGACAAATGAAAATAGAAATTAGGTCATTTAAATTGGGACAGAGGAGTAATTAGTTGTACCTGAGTCGCATATCCGGATCTTCATTTTCATCAGTTTCCCCATTGTTTTCATCATGTTCTTCAGTTTCTTCAATTTCAATTTCAGATTGAATGTTATGATAGAGGAGGAGGCGTTGAAAAAGAAGATGAAACTGTTTTTGAATTTCTTTGTTTAGTTATTAGGTTTTCTTAATTTAGAAGGGTAACTTAGACTTTTCATAGTTTTTTGACACCCCTTATAACACACTCTAGGATAGGGATAAAAAACCCGGTCTCCATAGTAAATGAGCCGGTCCCTAAATCAGCCTTTCAAAAAAAAAGCCAAGAAAAAAGAACAGAACTACAGAAGGCAGTATCAATCCAGGATAATCTTGACATTATTACTGAAACTTTCAAGTTACTACAGACCATGACTACAACATATTTTTTTGGAATTCATCCCGAAACCAAGTATAAAATAGTCTGCTCCTCCAGCTGCTTGCTGGAATCCGGTGAACAAGGGTCTGTAACCCTTGGCATTTTTACACATATCAGTAGCTGGTAGTGGTACCAAATTGGGAAGCTTTTACTTGGTTAATTCCCAATCCTTCAACTTCTTGCTTCCCCTGGGTTTTGCAATGGGTGCATCCATACCAGCCATCTTTGAATTGTATTTAGCCCGGAGAGTGTCGTTGTTCGCCCACCTGTGTTAACAGATAACATATACAATTATCAAAGTGATCCTCATGATTTCTCTCAAAGAAATTTAAATAAAAGAGACTTGATAAAAGAACTGTAGAGAGTTTGAAACATATACTAAGACTAAACTGTAAATTCTTCAAAAAAAAAAAGTACTAGAAAAGGAATCACATATCCAAAGGCCTCTGTCCGACTATAGGTTTTTACTGTCATCTCAATATTATTCCTCTTCCAGTTGGGGTAGGTTAGAAAGGGAAAACGAGGACTTCCAATCAGTCACCCAACTTGTTACTGCTCCAGCCCTTTCCAAAGGAAATGGCTGATTTTCGACCAAACAAAGGTATACGAGGACTTCCCAAGCGGTCACCCATCTTGGTACTGCTCTCGCCTTCTATTCGTCTACCGCTGGCTAGCCAAGCCTATTTTCATAGGGAGTGGCGGCAGTTTTACTGTTGGCTCGCCAAGCCTATCACGAGACGAAAATTCCTCTTCAATACGAAAATTCTAACAGAAGGCTATATTATGCTCCATTAGTCCATTACTATTGATTTTTGTACCATGCTGTTTCAAGTTAATAGATGCCACATGGTAATAACAAGGATTTTGAAATAAACTAATAGATAATTAACTGATATGATATCTTCGATGATTGCTGCTTCCAAACATGCATTTAATATAAACAGAATTGAGCAGTGAGAATTATAGAAACCATGATGTCTCGCAGTCTAAGAAAAGATGAATGTTCTCACATCAACTATCTCATTGACTCGTTAATCATGTCGGTGGTTTTTTGTGTTACATAAAAGTATATATAGATTCGTCAACTGGTATCTCTTGGTATTACTATTAGGTGCAGAATGGCTTTTTCAAAATTTAAGAAGTAAGCTAAGTAAAATGTTTTTAAAGGCAAAACTTGTATGTTAGTATATATAAACTATCAGCAGTGAAAATAAACACCTACGATGAGAAAGGCAACCCTTTTTCTGTAGATCTACTAGGTAAGACTGCTATTGCTTCGCATATACTACATTTTACACGTCACCTCTATTTCCTTATACATAGATTAAGTTTTGATAGCTACGACGAAAAAACAAAACCCTTTATTTCAATGATCTGCTAGTGAAGATTGCTAGTGCTTTGCGTTATTGCATATACTACAATGAATACCTCTATTTCCTAGTACATAGATAAGATTTTACTAGCATTTACCAAATTACGCAGTTTTTCTAATTTTTGATTTTTTAACTCTATTTATATATTTGCTACTTGTGTCAGCTTATTTATTCATGCGATAACATTCATACGAGGTAACTGATTATGCTTTTGTTAAGAAATTCTCAGGAAATACTATGTAGTAAGAAACAAAGAGTCCCAGCAAAAGAAATCAATCATTATGAGGTTCAGATACTTACGGGTTGTCCCAGACAGTTGTATCCTCGTTGACGAGATGGGTCCATTTGGTTCTTCCACTACGCCCGAAGTGCTTGACCTGCATGACCTTAGGCAATATGGTCTTGTCCATATTATCTTCCCCGGTAGGTTTAGAGAAATCACGGGTGTAGATCTTATCCGCCCTAGCTGTTCCAGCAGGATCATCCGCATCATCTTGAAAGAAAGCACCCTTGTGATAGTACTTCTGCATGAACCTCCATTTCTGCTTACCCGTAGTAGCATCAGTGATTTTAGGATTCTTCCTTTCCCATTCTCTACGTTCTTCCTCTGTCATGTTCCTTAATTTCTCAATCTCCTCCTTCTCCTTTACCATTGCATCTCTGTCTTCCCTATCTCTCTTGATCCTTGCAATCTCTCTGACCTTCCATGCTTCATACTCCTCTGCTTCATTGAGCTCATCATCAGTATCCACATCCTCAATGTTAGCTTCGGCTTCCAAATTCTTCTGAATTTGTTCACTTTTTTGAATTTCCTCAACAACAATCTGCTTTGTTTCTTTCTTCCTTTCTTCCTGCCTTTTCCTCACCCTTACCTCAAGGGCCTGTTCTTCTGCTTCTAGCCGTTCACGCTCAGCAATTGTATCTCGTTCTGCTTTAGGCACAAACACTGGCTTCACCATAGCAATACCCGTTAACTCCTCTTCCGAATCAGTCTCATACTCAGATTCCTCTTCTGATTCTACCGGTTCGTCCTCCTCTTCTTCAGGAAGAAGGGAAGCTTCTTCTTGCTCGCGCTGAAGTAATTTTGCCTTAATCTTTCTTCTCCTCTCCTCCATAGCTTCTTCATCCTCTTCCTCTAAATCTAACCCCTCTTGTCTTCTGTTTTCCTCTTCGATAGTAGATACAATCTCAGCTTGACGAATTCGCCTATGATCAGCTCTAATTTCTTCCCTATCTTCCCGATTATCTATCTTACTCTCAGCCAAACGTCGTAACCTAGGGTCATCTTTTCTAACAACATCTGAATCATCCCTAGTTGGAAATGCCGTCTCTAAAGCAACTTCTCTAGCTGTTCTAATATCTCCTTCTTCCTCAGCTTCATCTGCCCATTCAGGGGCTTTACCAGGCCAGTACCTTTTCACCTTAGTCTGTCCTATTTTCCCTCTAAGTTTATCTCTAATTGTGATTACGGTATCCCTAACTCCTGCCGTAACCGACATATTTGCGATTTATTCAAAACCCCCAAACGAGTAATATAAATTTACACCTACTTTCCTTCAGATCTCCCAGACCCTAAACCTGAAAATTATTAGGAAAAAGACGTCGAAAAAGTATAAGAACAATGAATAATGGCTAATAATCAAATTATATATACTCAAACCCTAAGAAACGGAGAAAGAACAACGGAGAATGCAAGAATTGGGAAAATAATGAATCGTTATTGAACAAAACAACATTAATTATCGAAATAGATGTTGTATCGATACGTACTCTGGGTTCAAATTTTTAGGGTTTTTGGCCAATCTCCGCCTGGATTAGAGACTGACTACCTTGGAAGCAGAAGCGACAACGATTGGGGCTCTTGTGTGTATATAACTATATACTCCCTCCGTCCCACATAAATTGAGCTAGTTGGGATTTGCACAATTATTAAGGCAAGGAAGAGAGAGATTTTTTTTTTCATGTTTACCCTCAACTATTGTTATTATCTTACCTTCACTCTCTCTCATGGGACCACTCTTCTTTTAATTTAGGAAGGGTAGTTTTGAAAGTTCATGGTATAAAATAGAACTAGCTCAATTTATGTGGGACAAAATCAAAATAGAACTAGCTCAATTTATGTGGGACGGAGGGAGTATAAAGAAAAGATACGAGAATTCACTCGCGGGCCTGAAGATTGGGCTATTTGTCCCAGAGCCATACCCCATAGACTTTATGTCATAGGGGTGAGCATGGGCCGGATTGGGCTGATTTTTGCCTCATCCGCGCCGCGCCCAATATCTGGCGGATTTTGGATTTAACATCCGCATCCAATCCAACATCCGGCGGATTTGCATCCAACGGATGCAAGGATTGGATGCGGATGATCCACTGATTCAAAAGGATAATATTGTGTAAAACATGCATACTGCCGAAACAACCTACATACATATGTAATAAAGGCACCCCTATTCTTGTACAACAACACAACTTCATATACAAAAAAACGACAGTAAAACAGACACAACAATCCCAAAAAACATGTTTTACAACTGCTCAATCTAAATGTGCAAAAGTTTTAGAAGTCTAAAACCTATTGTTAGTACTAGGTGTCGTATACCATACCCAAAAAAAAAAAAAAAAACGTCCTCATAAGCCACTACCCATAATAATCAGTCCAAAGTGATTACTTCTTCTTCATCCTCCAGCACTTCCAACGCGTCTGCAATCCAGAGAATGAAGACAAAAAAATGAATTAATCACTGACATAATATATCTAAAAATCTAAGTATGTGCACAGGTCTGCTTAAGTAAGCTTGATAAGAAGCTGAGACAAAAAACTTCTGTGACATTGTGCCACCTCACAGTAATAAACCAAGGCAACTACAAATTTTCTTACTTGTATACTGTATACAATCTGAATTCCTAATACAAAGTAGCACACTGCTATTTTAGTGGGTGTGGGTGTCCATGGACGTTTGACCATTCCAACCGCAACTGACCCAATATTCAGCGGTTTCCAGAAACAGCATCCACGTCCAGCCCATCTTTTGGCGGATTGCACACCCAACCGTGAAAAAGAGGTTGGGTCAGATTGGGCCGGCGGATTTTGGGCCTTTTACTCACCCCTACTTTGTGTTACTGTATTTGTTTTGAACCGTCGTTTGGGGTCTCTCCAAATCTTGCTCCCCTCCTTTTAGAAAGGCTGATTTAGGGAACGCAGATTTTTCCATAGGGTTGCAGAGTGCAGATCACTAAAACAATTTCATGCCTATTATAAGCGATGTCCAGATAGGAATGAATAGTCTAAGTTACCTCTACGAACTAAAGGGTGATACTATAATACCCATTAATTTTAACTACCCTAATCTAATAACCCTAAACCTAAAACAAAAACAAAAAACCGAATTAATTTCATAGGTTGTGAATCAATTACCCTAAAACGAAGACATGCGAAGCAAGAATCAACTGATTTTGCCTCTCAACTTTCACAAAACGAAGGCATGCGAATCATGTACTCACTAATCACGAAACGAAACCCATGCTTTAAATCTGGTTTTCACGACTTGTTTAGGTTAGAATCATCAATTTCAGGCAGTTTTTATTCGGTTACAGAAAACTTACGCCTAGAGATTCATATGCGAACCAGACGTAACCTAACAATTTCAGAAAAAAACGTCTCAGTTGATTAAGCAATTGAGGTGCAACTTTTAGATACGTCTGGACTACCTAGGCGTAACAAACCCTAGAAAAAGTCACGTCCCAACTATCTAGGCATAACAAATTGTTACTAAGTTACCCATCTACTATTTAATTTGTCAAATTGTTAGTCCGAAGGCTCATAAGTCCGGTACCATTGATGTCCAATAGCTTTGATAGTAATGGTAGGATCTAGCACGACCTCGTCCATTGAGTATAGGAGAGCAAACGATGATAACAATCGAATTGACATAGAAATTTTATGTTCAGTCGAGTTTCATTGAGTTCTTTTCCGCTGGTCTTAATCAAATTAACATAGAAAATCTAGGTGTAACCTACCAAACCAAGTCGTAACCTATGAAAACAAGGCGTAACTGAAAAAAGCAAGGGTACCGAAATACAGCCAACTTTTCGTTTGGGCTCTTGAGTCTTATGGTAAGATATGGATGATCTCAAAAATCAATATCCAAATTTGTGATAACCTGAGTTAGGATCACAAGTGATCAGTCCCGACGCAAGACAAGTCTTGGTGAATCCCTCGAAAGGATTGAGGACCAACTTCAGGTTATAATAACGTACTACTTGTGTTTGCTTAATACATAATCAGAGATATAATGCGAAAAGTAAATCACACAAGACACCAGAGATTTTTTTAACGATGAAACTACAATTCAGTAGAAAAACCTCAGGACCTCGTCCAGATTGAACACCGCGCAATACTAACTGTCTACCAAGGAGTGCGACAGTTGATAATTCACTTGGAGGGTTAGAATTGGTCTCTGCTACATCCCAAACCAAAGTCTTATAGTAGGCTAGCTTACGTCTCTGGATCCCACACAGATCCTACGCACTTGATTCCCCTAGCTGACGTCCTTTACAGGCCTAGGAGTTGCTTTAACCATTGTTAAAGGCTTTTTGATAACTTCGGCTTTGCAGCCTCTATTAGCAACTATATGTTTCTAACGGTCCTCTTCAGTTTAACATACGAAAGTGACTTCCTTTGGATTTCTCCACGTCATACTTACAAGCTGGGGCTGACAAATAAACCAAGTAAATTATGCCCAAGTTGTCTCTACCTCAGCTATGAAAAGAATCACTTAAGAAACTTACACAACCGGAGCTAACTAGGTCTTACAACACCGTGTGCAGCCGTACGTTGCCTCAGTTAAAACCTTGTATGTAAAGTATCAGTTCTTGAATGGCCTTATTGCAGAAGAGAATGACCGTAGAATAGACAAGAACGTGATCATGCAACCAAGGTTACAGGTTAATCTGATAAATACCACAAAGGCAAAATCTCCCACCTGTGCTTCATTACAACTCTCTAGAGAAGTCTTTATAGTCGTTAGGTAAATCCTACAGAGGAACTGCTACCTAATAGAGGATGACTACCAAAACAAGCTTACACCGAAGTGCAAAGAGTGTACGATCAATTTCACAGAGAAATTTCATGTATGCTTGATGCTTGTAGTTTTCGTTCTTTCATCCTCTATTTATAGCTCTCAATAAGATAGGTTGCTCTGAGATAAAACAATAGATTACTTGTGGTACAAGTTAGATAGTGCTCGTGTAAAATGTACCTGTTACTTAGCTTGCACACAAAGAAACCCTAGGTTAATCTCATTTGAAAATATTTTAACATTTATCTGCCAAATGGTTTGTTAGCTCTTAACCACTCAAGATAGAGATCCAATGAAAAGGAGAACACATTTATCTTATTGACTCATTGAGATTTTTAGATGGACCACATAAGATATTCGCGTGATAAGGATCTAGTCCAGCTAAGAGATAAGGAGTTATCTTCTAAACCCGCGTAATTATCCCGAAGATAACCACCAGACGGTTCGCGAACCAACTGGACTTGGAATCCAGGCCAAATACATCGAATCTGATGTTCACGTATATGTATGTGTACAAATTGACGTTTTGAGACACATGAAGAAAATCTGGCGCCACTGTACGCGAACCAGTTCGCGAACCGCCTGTTTCCAAATTAGGTTTTAAATTGGATCCGCTGGAAGTACTTAGGCTGGGCCAATTTTCGTACTTAGACGTGTATACGTCCTCAGCTATAATCCATGGACTCTGCTCTTAGAGTACTCCTTAGATTCATCCCTTCTCTTACATGTGATTTGCAATCAAATCATTGTAATGGAAAGTGTATTTAATCTATCTCATGTATCTTGTAGCTTAGTACACTGGGAAAGTATACCAACACAACTCATGGTTATGTAGACAAGATGAAAATCTCAATCGCTATAGTATCTCTACTAAAGTAGCCGACTATTTCAAAAGATGTAATAAGTAGAATTGAAGAAATTCCATATAATGTCACAACTCCTACTAACCTTTTGTCGATGGAGAATATATGATGTCTTCTACGTAATCTTTGTCTTCGTCTTCAAGGTCTCTACTACTTTGTATATATCCCGATTCTGAAATCTAAACTCTAGTAGGCTAAATAAAGAATTGTGTTTTGACATCTAAACTTGACAACTAGTTTGACATACAACGCTAGTGGGTTTGACCGAGCAATGCCCTAACAATAACTCTTTTTTTTCAAATTTTCTTAGAAATTTAAAGGTTACGGCTCACTAGGTAAAGCCGTAATTTAATAGTGTGGCACAACCAATTTAAGACGTAACCTTATAAACCCAGGTGTAACTAAAAATTGCAAAAAAAAAAAAAAAATCGTCTTTAGTAGAAAATTACATCCCATTTTAGGGGTATCTAACCAGGGCGTATCTTTAATAACGTCTCAAAAAAACAGACGTGACTAGTGCATCAATGGCATTTAATATTCACATGCAAACTACGGCTCATATTTGGGATCCTCGAGCTGGGTGTAACTTAAGTGTACAACTGGATTTCCCCCAAATTTCAAAAGTTACGTCTTGTTTGGGAAGGATAGTAAGTCGTAACTAGTTGTTTCAATTTCTGGATCAAACCAAACCGTAACCAGAAACATATCTCAGACAAATCACTTTCTTTTATGTACTTACAAAGATTTCAAGAAACAATAATCCATATAAGAGTCTTTTAGCTCGAATTTGTCGTTTGAATCGCTCATTTTGGTTGAGTGATTCAATTTCTAGGGTTTTCCAAAAAAAATTACAACTTTTTCTTCTAAAAAAAATGATTTCTGAAATTCTAACTCAAAATTTTTCATTTACTCTAACTCTATTAATTTCACTAATCTTTATTAATTATTACAATTAATCTTCAACACTAAATCACGAAGCTATTAAGTTATTCATTTGTTATTTAATTTATCAAACTATTATAGGTTGAAGACTCGTAAATCCGATACCATTGATGTCCAATAGATAGTAATGGTTGGATCTACCACGACCTCGTCCATTGAGTATAAGAGAGCAAACGATGATAATAATTGAATTGACATAGAAAGTTCATGTTCAGTCGAGTCTCTTTAAGCTCTTTTTTGCTGGTTTTTGTACCTCTCCTTTCAGTCGAGTCTCGTAAAGTCCCGATCTAACCTAAACTAATCATTTCTAATCCAAAATCAAAATCACTTTTTCTTCTCAAATCATTTCTAATCCAAAATCAAAATCATTTTTTTTTCCTTAAATCATTTCCAATCTAAAATCAAATCAATTGTTTTCCTCTTAAATTATTTTTAATCCAAAATCAAAATTAGTTTCTTTTCTCAAAACCTCTTAGTCGAACTCCTCTCTTCCTTTCTGAACCTGGTGTTGCAACTCAATCTAGAGGAGTAGAAATTGAAGAAGAATAAATTAGGTTTGATTCCAATGAAATTAGTGTTTTTGGTAGTTTCAGAACTAAGTTTGGCTGACAATTTAGCCCAAAAAACTAAATCAGAAGGACCTTGTATTTTCTTTGCAAAATTAGTTGCATGAAGAACAATTCGAATGATAATTATACCTAAACCCTAGCCGAAGCTCGTGTTGTCCTTGGCAATGTAAAAGAAAGGCAAGGTTCGGGTAATAACTTGTCAGCCGAACCTAGGTATGTGCCAGTTTGGATGATTCTCTGCTCCTTTTCGTAATTAAACTAAAATACAACAACTATAATACAACAACTCATTTTCGTGAAGGATACGGTTGCACTTAGCATGTGAAACAAGCATTTAAGCCTCTAGGTGTCCCTAGTGTACGAGTATAGTCTCGTGAGGGATTACGTGGTATACCCACAAGACCATTATTCCAACTCCTAATTAGTCACCAGTAGCCAAATATCTATGAGGATATAAATTTTCTCCCCCAACTGCCACGTAATTAGTGAAAAAGCAGGGGTACTAAAATACAACCACTTTTTAGGTTTGTGAGTCTATAGTAAGATATGAACGATCTCAAAAATCAATATCCAAATATGTGTAACCTGAGTTGGATCGTAAACGATCAATTCCGACGCAAGACAAGTCTTGGTGAATCCCTCGAAAGGATTGGGAATTAACTGCAGGTTAATAACGTACAACTTGTCTTGCTTTAATTATGTAATCATGGATATAATGCGGAAATTAAAGCACACAAGACACCAGGAGTTTTGTTAACGAGGAAACCTCAATCCAGCAGAAAAACCCCAGGACCTAGTCCAGTTTTGAACACCACACAGTATTAAGTTGTCAAACACTAGCCTACTATCAGACTTCGGACTGGGATGTAGTTGAGACTGACTCTAGCCCTCCACGCGAATCAGTTATCGTTGCGCTCCTTATGTCTCTTGGATCTCGCAAGACCCTACGCACTTGATTTCCCTAGTTGACGTCCTTTACATGCCTATGAGTTGCTTTAACCGGTGTTAAAGGCTTTTGATACTCGTTCTGCTTTGCAACAGAGAATTCCAGTGTCATATTTGTCCTCTAACATATTATAACACCCGAACGTGACTTCATTTGGATATGATCAAGGTTATACGGAAATTTACTTACAAGTTAGGGCTGTCATGTAAATCAAGTAAACAATGCCTAACTTGTCTATATCTCAATTGTGAAAAGAAATAAAGAGAAACTTACACAACCAGAGCTAACTAGGTCTTATAACACGAACGTGCAGCCGTATGTTGCTTATTTCAACCTTGTTGTCGCTTAACATTTCTTGAATGGCCTTATTGCAAAGAGAAGGACCGTATAATAGACAAGATCAAGCTGAAGCTACCAAGGTTATAGGTTACTCTGATAATTACCACAAAGGTATGTCGTCGCCTACCTGTGCTTCACAACTCTCAAGTGAAGTCTTCTGTAGTCGTTAGGTAAATCCCACAAAAGAATTGCTACCTAATATATGATGACTTCCACAACAAGCTTACACCGAAGTGTAATGAGTTTATGTAGAATTTCATAGAGGTATTTTACATTTGCTTGATGCTTGTGGTTTTTATTCTGGAATCCTTTATTTGATGATTTTATCAATCTATTTGGAACTATATGCCATAAATTTAAATCATTCTTTCTCGAGTCGTATGAGGAGAAAACCTCCTATACGTTTCTAGGGGCGTTGTTCATCTACATCTATCCCAATGAGCCATCTATCTGATCGTTGTAATTGATGTTCGATCCCGAAGAGAAGGAAGAGATCTTCAGAAAGTGGGTTTTTACGATCCGATAAAGAATCAAACTTATTCAAATGTTCCCGCTATTCTCTATTTACTTAAAAAAGGCGCTCAACCCACATGAACCGTTCATGATATTTCAAAGAAAGCATAGGTGTTTAAGGAACTTCCCGTTAATCAAACGAACTTAAAATAATGAACAAAAAAAAGAAAGAAAGTGGGGGGTTCCATAATGTGAACTTCCTGGAATTTCACACTTATCCAAATGTTACCGCTATTCTCTATTTCCTTGAAAAAGGCGCTAAACCCACATGAACCGTTCATGATATTTCAAAGAAGGCAGAGGTGTTTAAGGAACTTCCCGTTAATCAAACGAACTTAAAATAATTAACAAAGAAAAAGAAAGTGGGGGGTTCCATAATGTGAACTTCCTGGAATTTCTTCGTGTTCCACTCTTTCCATTGTTCTATTCATACTAATTTACTATTAGATTGCTTTCATATAATCCCATATAATATATTATCGAAATAATGAATAATGAAATCCTTTTAGGATGACACCAAGAAAAGGGGGTTAAGCTTGCTTATTGCCCCTTTCGTTATATTTGAGTTTTTTATTTTTTTTTTCTTTTGTTTTCAACGTTCATATTGACAATATTGTATTGTACAAATATAATTGGAGCAATTACATCTATAAATAAAAACAAGAAACAAAACATGGGTTTTAATCAAAATCACATATCATACAACATAAATAAAAATTAAAACATGGGCTTTAATCAAAACTATACGTGCAGTAGATGAACCCTAAATCCTGAAAAGACTTTGCAATTGAGAGATAGAAAGAGATAAAGGAGATTAGTTGAGAGATTGAATTGAGAGATCAAACCCAAATGAAAAAGATCAGCTGAGAGGTATATTAATCAAAAGTTTTTTTTTTCTTTTCTAAAACACAAACGGGAAGGAAATCAAAATGAAATAGAAAGTTTTCTTTTAAGAGATCGAGGGTATTTATGATATTTTACACGAGTCAGTGGAAGAGACCACCGAGTCAGGGATATTTTAGTCACTGACTCTATCGGGTCCGAGTTAATGGGAGAGACCGAGTTAGTGGGCGAGTCAGTTACACTAAAAATAGGAAAACAAACGACATGACATCTAACTCGGTTTGAGTCAGTAGCCGAGTCAGA
>JAJJMA010056641.1:0-11784 GCA_023529015.1 Papaver nudicaule
ACCTTCGCAAGCTTGAGAATCTAATAACAAGGCAAACAAAGAAAAGAGACCAAAGTGAAAACAATTATACATCTTACTGATTGTGGATAAATTTGCATTCAGTCCCTCTAACAAGGACTAATGATTCAGCTGTGAGTTTGGTTTTGTCAGTCTCAAGCTTAGTCATAAATATAGCACAACTTAAGAAGGAAAAACAAAAGATAGAAATGAGGACTTAACTATACTGTTGGCCAAGTAACAACCCAAACTCAAGGTCACTCTATTGAGGCTCAAGGGACTAAACTAGATGGTAAATTTGCATTCTGCCCCTGTGACAGGGACTAATCACTTAGCCGTGAGTTTGACTTTGTCCGGTTCAAGTTAAGACGGGTATGAACAGAACATAACTTACAAATGAGAAAACAGTAGGTAGAGAAAATGATAACCTAACTATCCGGTTGGTCAAGTTAGAAGTTAAACACAAGGTCAGCCTCTTGAGAACTTAGTCATCTAAGATTCAAAGGAAGAAACACGAATAAGTAAGCAAGCATACCTCAAAGTAAGCACCTGAGATTTTCAAGACCTTTACATTGCAGAGCTTCATCACAAACTTAGCTAAAGGACCAAATCTGCTTGCTATGTCGCCATAGCAATAGTACAAATCTGCCACGTGTAGCAATGGTAAACTATCCACAACAAAATCTTCCGGTAACCAATCACAGAAAGTGAAGGACATTAGATTGGGTGCTTCAATTTTGACCTTGAGGTCTTCCATATGACTTCTCAAACAACCAGTCAGAGTGAAGGACTTCAATCTAGGAGCAGAAACACGTATGAAATAAAAATTCTCCCAACTACAATCAGTCAAACACAATTCTTCAAGTACTGGACAACTAGAAAAGAGTTTTCTCGCCAATTTCTCATCTTCAAATGCAATATTCATAAGGCGAAGGATCTTCAATCTTGGAAGAGACATTAAATTTGGAAGTTTGAGTCCATCTTGTTCTTGAAACTGAATGTCTAACGTGGTTAATGATTCACAAGTGAAAAGGGAATTAGGAATCATCTTGCCATTGTTTGGGTATGAGAAACACCCAGAAAAAATGAACTCTTCCACTTGACATTGTATCGCCGTAGTGATCCATGCATTCACCCGCTTATGATCGAAATACCCATTTTCACAATCGAGACATAATTTCTTTATACTTAACATACCGCGTTGAACCAATACCATATCCACAAAATCCATGAACTTATTCGTCTCCAAGATAACGGCTTGCTTATCATAATCCTTGTAACTAGTAAAAATGATTCTAGGAGGTTCCCATTTGCGAAAATCAAGAACAGGAACAGACACCCAGACATTCTTCCACCTTTCCGATAACACGCTAGTGGAAACAGCACATTTGGTTGGAAGAAATGAGAGAATATGATGAACTAGAGGATCGGGCAGTTTACTAATCCTATCCTCCTCTCCAACCACGTTCATTATTTTGTCGTAGCAGTTCCTACATCACACTAATCATAAAGCTATTCATGTTTAAACATAAAAATATACACTAAGATCAAACACCAAATCCACAGTCCAAATATTCACTATCATATGCATCATATGAAATCAAGCTGCATTCATAAAACTTCAATAACCCGATTTCCACTAAAACTCTTACAAAAAACATTACAAGTTTAAGAAATCCATGGTTTTACACTCAATCCAGAATAGAGAAAGTTATATAAATGCTAGGATTCAACAATTGGTTACAATCTAAATACTTTTCAAAACACCCCTTTTTTAAGTCATCAATTCAGAAGGGAATTTATATGTTCCTACAAAGTAAAACAAGATTCAATACAGCTACTCATCATACCTACTCACTAAACTCAACATAAAAATCGACCCTAATATATACTACAGGCATTCAAACATGAAACAGTCTGAATCGAATCCACATGAACAAGTACAAATCAAAAAACATTTGGAAAACTTCCATTCATTATTATCTCATTTCAACACACACTAAAATTCCCACATTTTCATATACACACAGCAGAAAAATTGAAATCCAGAATTTGTAGAACTATAAATGCTATTGCTAGTATAAATCAAATAACATCTCCTAGGTATGATAATGCAATATGGTAAGTAAATGGAATGAAAAACAAAACATAAAAGAAAATAAAAAAAAAAAAAAAAGAAAGCATCAAGTATGAAAAACTGGAAGAAAATGAAAAAAAAAAAAAACAGGAAAAATTATACCTCTATTTACTGTTCTGTGGAGCTTGTTCTGAAAACCTTGAGAGAAATCGGATTCGAGAGAGATGAAAGAAAGTTGTAGGGCTAGGGACTAGGGTTTAACCGGACGATCAGAGGATGGGCGTTTGCGCGTGCGTTGCAAATTTCAAGGAAACGTACTGTGGAGACATGTGTCCATTCCGTAAGCCTCTGCTCGGGACACGTAAATGTAAATACTGGTCCGGTCAAAATGTCAATGTATTGGACTATGGACCAGTGAAAACCTTCACTTATAGTCCCACTCCCACACCACATGGCTCAGCTGGGGATACAAAGCTCGGTTGCACGGACTCGGACGCGGAGACGCGGACACGACACGACACGGATGCGGACACAAGCAAGGTCTCAAAATTGTAAGACGCGGACACGTTTATATATTTAGTAAATATATAATTTACCGATACTAATATATGAAATTAATGCTAGGAGAAATAGTATAAAATGTTGAAAATATACAACCTACACACAAAAGCGTGAATGGGTCAATGGTTACGCTTCTTAGGTGGGTTTATGACCTTCAGAATTCGAATCTCAAGGGAGAATGTACTAAATTATCACTTTAAAGTAGAGAGTTGACAGCGTCGTATGCGTGTCGGACGCGACTGAGTTGACAGCGTCGTATGCGTGTCGTGTCCGCGTCCGACACGAGTCCGACGTGGACTCAGGCCCAAAAAAAAATTTTTTTTTTTAGTAAGAGAAAACAATTGTTTAAATATATATATGAAGCACGGTGTGGCCAGGGTTCCCATAATTTTCAGATCCTCGAGTATATTTTTTTGTTGCTCATGTCAAACTTTATGCCAAACTCATATGGCACAGCCTCACAGGACTGCAAGTGTTTACAAAAATTGAAATTCCATCAAATAGGACTGCAAGTGTTTATTGCCCTTAATGTAAAAAGTAATAACATTGAATTCAAACCAGTTGAAAACCATCCAGCAATAAACTGATATATTCCTACTAATGTAAAGGGAAAAGCTGTTTAAATTCTGAAAAAGTAGCCCTGCCCTCGTACATGTCCCATGAGTTTGTCCGCCCAAATAAAAATGAAGCAAGCCAGAATACACAAGTGCTCCTTAGTTCACTGCTGTAGTTAAGTTTCCCACAAAATTAAAATCCTAACCTGGCAAACTATTCTATAGCTTGAATAAGAAAAAGAGAAAACGGCAACTGTAGCCAACTGTAGCTGGCTAATCCGTTTGGTATGCAACTGTTTCGAAAATGCAACTCCATGTCTGTTCCGATTTTTTGCCCGATCCAGTCAACTATTCACGATTCAAAAATTAACTCAACCCAACCTCTTGTCGTTATACTTGCTGTAGTTTGTCTGGTTTTGAGGTATACAAGATATTGATTGATTTTTATCCACTGGTTTTTGATGTTGGGGTGTTCTGTTTCTTTCATGTGTTCTGGTTGTCGTGGTTATGACTTCAGGATTGTTTTGATGTCTGGAGTTTGTGTCTGATATAATTTGCTTGTCATGTAGTTGCTACAAAGAAGGCTGACCCAAAGGCACAGGCTTTGAAAGCTGCCAAGGCTGTCAAAGCTGGAGCATCAACCATTAAGAAAAAGGCTAAGAAGATCCGTACATCTGTCACATTCCACAGGCCAAAGACATTGAAGAAGGCCAGGAACCCCAAGTACCCTCGTATCAGTGCACCACCAAGGAACAAGCTTGACCATTACCAGATCCTGAAATACCCACTCACAACTGAGTCAGCAATGAAGAAGATTGAAGACAACAACACCCTGGTATTCATTGTTGATATCCGTGCTGACAAGAAGAAGATTAAGGATGCAGTCAAGAAGATGTACGATATCCAGACTAAGAAAGTTAACACTCTTATCAGGTAAACATCCAGAGTTTTTTTCGTTTGCTGATATTGGATTACTCTATGGTCATGTTAATTCTATCTGGAAACAGAAACATATAGACCATCTATTTAACTTGCTGTATTTTTGTATGCTATGACTTCAGGCCTGACGGAACCAAGAAGGCTTATGTGAGATTGACTCCAGATTATGATGCTTTGGATGTTGCAAACAAGATTGGTATCATATAGATTGTAGACTGTTTATGTTATTTCCTTGGAACTACTTTGTTGCCAGCAGTTTTGGTAGTTAACTTTCTTCAGAAGATATTAGACTCACTTTTGTGTTGGTAACAATTAATTCAGGGTAAATTTGGTTGTGTTTAATCTCTATACTTAAATATCTTGTTACTTTGCTTTAATGAGTTATCGTTTTTATCTAAGTGAAAGATCCTTCTATGGGAATTGGCCATTTTGTCGGGAAAACAGGGCACATCTCAATTTTCCCGTACATCTATACCCGCAGGACAGAAGGACTCTCTTGAATGTTTATGTTTATATAGTTTAGTTCAAAATGATAGTTACAAATTTGCATCTCTGAATTACCTTTTACTATAGTGTTCCCCTGTAGTAATTCATCATAGTTGTGAAACCTTGTAGATTTTATTAGAGCTATATCCATGACTAGCCTATTTGAGTTTGTTGTATGTGGTCATGACTAGTCATTATAGATCAGTTTAGATACAAGACACAGATGCTGAACTACCATGGTTTAATGTTATAGACCAATGCACCCACACTTGATCTTTGAGAACAGAAACAGTTCTAGGTTTACAGAGCACAAAGATGTATGCCAACAATGATGATACTAACAGCAGCCACGATTATTGTGGAAATACTATATATTTCGCTAAGGAAGGTGAGATTGGTGATTGGAAGAATTACTTGACACCCCAGATGGTTTTTTTTTTTTTTAATAGATAATCCAGGGGCTAACCCTGAGGTTACAGACCATACATCCTGTTTCCTGTTACATTGACCATGCCACTAAAAGCGGTCGATATAGCACTTTCAGACCATTCTGTGCTCAGCTTTTGTCTTTCACAAAGGGAAGCCAAGAAGCTCGCATCACTGTTTTCTTGAGAAGGAATACAACTAAGAGCGTTAATCGCTTTCATACATAATCTAAAGTTAAACTTGTCGCCTGCATGCGACCTTGTTGGAGCGGTTTTGATGATACTTATCAAACTTTTTGTTGCTTCAAGAACTTTCACACAGTCACTTTCAATTTGAACATTCGGATGATTTAATTGACGTGTCCACTGGATTGTTCTTGAAGCCGCAAAAACATCTAGATCCTCTGCTGAATCTCCTTGTTGGTAGTAGGTCCTTCCTTCTCTGCATTTTCCTGTATGATCAGAAAGGATGAGAGCAATTCCACCTTCTTTGGTAGAGTTAAAAACACACGAAACATTTATTTTTAGGGCCATTATATCGACTGACTCTGGTTTAGGGTTATTAATGATGCTGATCTCTTTATCCTGAACGGTTGGGCTCTTCTTAAGCTTTCTATTTTGGTTAACCAAAGTGGTTATTGTGTCACCAGTTTTTTGAATACTAGGCCTAATCTTCCTAAAGACCAGGTCACCTCTAGTTTTCCATATCCCCCATATTATCGTAGCCATTAGTTCAGGCCACTCCACACCGTCTGCGATGTCCGTCCTGATGTACCAATCTTGCATCCAAGCTTGGAAGTTAGTGTTGCCATTAGCTATGAAATCTATGTTGAATCCTAGATGGCGGTAGACGGCCACCGCAAACTCACACTGCATGAAAAGATGAGTTTGGTTCTCCTCCAACTGTCCACACATTGGACAGGTCTTGTTTATATACTTCAATTTCCTCCCAATTCTTCCATTCAGAGGCAAGATGTCATGGTTACATTTCCAGATGAAAGTCTGGATCCTGGTATGACTCTCATTTTCCAAATTCTTTTCCACTTTTTTTCCTGCTGCGGATTCCTATTCCTACCTCTATGAATCAGCTTGCTGTACATAGACTTAGTAGAGAATTTCCCGTTATCCTCTAGCTTCCATCTTAGTTCATCTCTCTTTTCATTCTTAATGACCATAGCCGATATTGTTTTTACCATTTCGTCATTAAAGAGAAGTTGCAGCAGGTCCTTGTTCCAGTACCAATTGTTGTCTCTTTGGGTCATTAGTTGACACCCCAGATGGTTAAACGACTTGATTGTCTCATGGAAGAGAAGTTGCAAGGGTCAGGCTTAGTGTTCCAAGACAATCTTCCTTGACCAATGCATATTGATATCAAAGCGCGCATGATCAGTCTGGTATAACACATTGATTAAGTAAGACAATCTTCCTTGACCAATGCAGAAGCTAAGGAGCTTGGTTCACTGATGTCAGACGGAAAAAAAAAAGTGGTAGAAGCAGGTTCAAAAGTTTCTGACTACTTACTCATGGAATGCAGGCAATAATGACTGATTCAATCACTGGATGACTGGCTCACCTTTGTTTTAACACTAGGAAAACAGTGCTCTGGTAAAACAGATTTCTAACTTAGACTCAGGTTCTTCGAAGTGAAACGGCCAGTGACATGTAAACTACTTGTTTACCTCAACAACATTGGTTTCCAGGGGCTTCAGTTTTTTGAAATTTTTTGAAGCCCCTGCACTATTTACTTCAAATGTCCCCACGAATTATAAGGGGGTGTAAAAAAAACGTGAAATGACTAAGTTAACCTTATACTAATTTATACTAATTTTTACCCAAATTTACCCCACTCTAATTACAAACATAAATACTTATATCCCACACAAAAAAAATCAAAACCTAACAATCAAAACATCAAAATTTCTCCCCTCTTCTCCTCTCTTACCTCTCTTTTCTTCCCCATTTCCTCTCCACATTTTTTCATTTTCGAGTTTTTGATAATGGATGGAACCAAAACTGATGCAACAATGGAGCAGCAAAGGTAAGCATCCAAACCCACTCTTTTGTTATTGATTTTGGTGCTAAAACTAGGTAAGATTCACTCCATGAAAATCAAAAAACGAGTTTCAGAACTACTTACGGCTGGCTATTAGAGCCGTAAGTCCTACTTACGTCTCGCATCTGAAGAACAGCTAGCCGTAAGTAGTTTGTTAGGTAAGCCATTAAAGCTCCAGATCCAAGCCGTAAGTTCAGTTTACTAGCCGTAAGTTAGTTACGTCTCATTTCGATACTTTATTTACTAGCCGTAAGTTTCTGTAAACCAAAATTTTTTTGTCGCAAGGTTACCGGCCGTAAGTGAAACCTTATCAGCCGTAAGTATAGTTACGGCTGCATATCTAATTGGATTAGTAGCCGTAAGTTACACTGACAACCAATTTTCTCACATTTCTCTGCCATATTTTGCGCTTCAGAGTACCAGACTCAAGTGCCGTGGTTGCACCAACTGAAATAATGGCTCACCGAACTGTTGCTGGTTCAAAGTTTACACAGAAGGAAGATGCTTGTCTTTGCGCAAACTATATCATTCACTATCCGACGAAAGAGCAATTTAAGGCTTTCAAGGGAAACTTGGAGTGGGGCTTGCCTCCTGAAACCTGGTGGGACATTACACAGGATTTTTGGACAGAAACCAAAAATCCGATGACGCGCAAAAGGGTTGTGCTGATGCTGCGATGGTCTAAAATTGAAAGACGGGTTCGTGAATTCATGAAACTAGTGGCATTCATCAACCGATGTTGCCGTTTTGAGGGTGAAACCAATGAAGACATTGTCAAGAGGGCTCTAAGGGAATGGACTCGATGGCACAAAAAGGAGTTCAAATATGAAGCTCATTATAGGCAATGTAGGAAGTTTTTTGTGAAACTTAACGGTAGCAATGGTGACTTGATATAAGTAAGTCGTGATGTGGTAAAAATCAATATGTAAGGCATCTATGTGGTAAAAAATAATATGTAAGGCATCTATGTATGTTGAAAATTAGTATTTTTTTTATAGTTACAGGAGAACTTACGGCTACTGAAATTACCCTGGTACCAGCCGTAAGTAAAGTTACGGCTACACTTTCCCAGACGTAAGTCAAGTTACGGCTACTGAAATCATCTGGGTTTAAGCCGTAAGTAAGTGGAATTTCATAAAACATTAAAAAAAAGTGAAGTGTTTGCCAAAATAATCCATTCAAAATACATTCAACATCATGTTTCAACAAAAAAAACAACAAAAAACACGTATCACTAACAAAAAACATGTATCACCAACATTTTCAAGCTTCTTTTTCCTCTTCATCCAAATCTCTCAACGGTTCTTGTGGTTGTTGGGCTCTTTGCGACGCTTTTATTGCATCCCAAGTGTTCATTTCTGTCTCGTATTGTCCACACCATTCCCTAGCTATCTCTTTGTTCAACGTTGTAGGGGACAACGGTGGTAATGGGCAACCATCTTCTAACTTAAGCCCTATGAAATGACATCCTCCAATTTGTGCAATCACAAGACGGCGAGGCTTGCCAAGATCTCCATGTTCTTGACTATACCTCGCATAGCGGGGAGTGTACGTGTTATTACCACCACGGGAGAAGTAGTGAACAACGCATTTGAATTCATCGGCAATCAAGTGCCCGCATTCCGGAAACGCCATCCAATTTTCCCTTGACATAAGATCACCTTCCCCGATGAGTCTCCTATTCATTGCCTCTAGTCTATCATTGTCGTCCCCGGGACCCGACAACAAATAGTAGTAAACATCCGGATCTCTATTTAATCTTGCATACAACAACATCCTAACATAGGTGGGTTGGTTCACCGCGGGAAAGGGTCCTAGTTGTTCCGATGTAACATGGTAACCACAATTTCCATCGCCCTCTACATCTTCCATGGAGATTATGTAGTCATGAATTATAGATGGAAGTTGCTCCATCCACTCATAATATATCATGTGGTAAGGCCTATGAATGTTTCCATGTTCATCCAAAGGGGTTCTATAGTTACCACAAGGTTCGCGACGTACCTCCTTCCCATGCTTTAAAACCCTCCTATTGTCAAGCTCTTCAACAACCACATCCGGGGTGCTCCTCTTCTTCACTACCGGGGTGCTTTTCCTCTTAAAAACTTTGATTGGTAGCCTTACTATTGTTTGTTCGGGGGATGTTGCCACACCCTTGCCTTTGCCCATCACATCTTTATCCTTCACATTCCCTTTTGTTGGAGTGGCAACCGTTGGAATCTCCTTCACATTGGGTTGACGACTTGTGGAAGCTTTTCCCGTTGGAGGTCGTTTACGTTTGTTTTTGTTGACAAATGCTTGAAGGGTGCATTCCATGTCGTCTAAACCTTTTACCTCCTCCAAGTTCTTCATCATCTCGAAGTCTTCACTCTCTTGTTGGTTCATCAACTCAAAGCCCGAGGGGTCTCTTGTCTTTGACGCAATATTTCTCTCTCTTGCATTCGCACGAGCAACTCTCTTTGTAACCTTGGTGTTAGGCCTACCCCTAACATCCTTCTTCTTATCCGGTTCAAAAAGATCACATCTAGTGTGTGCATGAGCCCATTTTCGATACCGTGCGCACCAAGATTGCCTTTGTCCCACATTCATGTCCTTCCAATACTCCCTCGTTGCTTCATATTCATATGTCTCATTATACTCTCCCCCAAAATCGTTGTCGAAGACTTGTTCTTGGAATGAAAGTTGCCTCCAAAATGGATCGATCTCGCCAATTGGGACCACACCATCCGTGAAAGTGGCAAATCTATGGCAACATGGGAGTCCCATGGATGACATGTTGGGACAAATACACACATTGGGGTCGAATTCACCGTTACGATATTTCTCTCGTTCCTTCATGACTTCCTCGATAGCCCAATGGGACACAAAATGGGTGATTCCTTCGAGACAAGGTTCGTTAAGGTACTTGGTGTGCATATTCATTCGATTATGTTCAAAAGCTCCCTTAATCGTATCTAAAAGATGTTTAAAATACCTTTTCATGGCATTGTAAACCTTAACAAATCCACCATCACCATTTAAAAGATTTTTTTTGAACCGGCCGTGACAGGACTCCACGGAACTTGTTGCTTGGTTCTTGTAGTGCTTGCGTTGATTGGTGAAAGCCGCGACAAACCGATGCCTATGAGGGACAAACCATTCCTCCTTTAAGTACCTTTTAACTTCGGGGATACGACTCCAATAGCTCAACATCTCACTTGCCTTCTCTTCATATTCCTTGATTGTGAGTGCCCAAACTATACCATCCCATTGTACCAAGAGTTTTGCCCATTCATCTTTGTTGAACTCTTCCAATTTTTTCAACTCCTCTAACCTTTCTTTCATTTTCGCTTCCGGTAGTTTCTTAGCTTTGATGTACTCTTCTTTCATTGTTGGTGCGATAAGAGGCTTGCACTTTACTTGTACGCTATTCCATGCGTGAAAAGTGCAAAGCATGTTGTGAGCATCCGGAAGAACACTATTGATCGCATTCATTAAGGCTTGCTCTTTGTCGGTAATGATGACACCCGGATAATGATCTTCATGGTATATATACTTCAATTGTTGCAATGCCCAAACATAGCTTTCCTCGGTCTCGTCCATCATATAACAAAAGCCGATGGTAAAAGGTTGCTTTGTAGAAGTTTGACCAACGAAATGCAAAATAGGTAGACGATACTTATTGGTTTTATAAGTACAATCTAACAATAGAACTTGGTGATTGCACCGCGCCAATTTTATGAATTCCGGATGAGCAACAAACATGTGGGTTACTTTGTGGTCCGCGTCCTCCTCGAAGTAACAAGTGAATTTGTCTTTCAAAGCTTCAAAAAGTTTTTGTTGAAGATCGGACCTACCTTGCCATTTGATTCTCTTTGCTTTAGAGGTGGCGTTGTAGATTGTTCTCAAATTCGAACAATTTTCCGGGTTTACATGTTGGAGGTTGCCAAGAATATCACGAGGAGGTACATTTCTTTCGTACATCCCTTCCACCAAAATTCTTTCATCGAGAGTTAACCTTGTAGCTAAATCATGTCTATAAAAACTCTCGGGAGGATCGTGGTTGTGACAACCGCTTATCACCGTCTTCAAAAACCATCTCTCATTTTGCTTGTTTAGAGCAAATTGGAGTCTAAAAGGACAATTCGTTTTCTTTGTAAAGGTTTTTGGGGTCTTCCTATTAATCTTCAAAAGCTTCCGCACGGTGCCTTTCTTTGCATGACTCTTATACACTCCACTACACTCGCACACTAATTGAAAACGGTTATAGGTCACATTACTTCCTTTGACTATCATGCACATCTTCTCTTTAGCATGTTCAATAGCCCATTGGACGGCTTCTCCCTTGTCCGGCCATGTCTACATTAAACCCAATAATTAGATATCTAAACGTTTTAAAAAATATTTAAAAAACACGCATTCATATACATAAGATGGTGCGCTTACAATTGTTCGGACATAAGGTGCATAGTGAGCGGTAGTGTCATGCCAAACACGAGTAGCCTGTGGTTGATTATTGATGGGAACAATTAGTGGCACAACCTACACAACATAAAAAAAAAAGTGTTAAATTAGTCACCATTGCAAATTTACGTCTGAGAACATAGGCCGTAAGTCCAGTTACGGCTATCATCGATACTTTCCAAACAAGCCGTAAGTAAAACATAAATTGCTTCCGAGAGACAGGAGTCAGACAGGAATAGTTACGGCTCA
>JAJJMA010056654.1:0-16133 GCA_023529015.1 Papaver nudicaule
TCATGCTTCGGAGTCATTCTCGGAACAATCCTTCGTACGATCTTCGAGATGGCCTCCGAGACCTCCTGAATCACCACCATCAGAATCGTCATCATCGTCACCATCGCCAGAACCTTGGTCTTTGCACACTAGTCCTGGCACACCTCTTCTTCGTAATTCTTCCCTAGCCAGCCTCACAAAAACCTCGTGGGGAAGCAAGTCTGCATCACCTGGGAGTTCGACATCAGATTCATCCGCACCAAAGACTCCATAGGTCGGAGGCTCAATTCCAATAGCCCTAAAAAGAGATCGACCATGTTTTCGGCAGGCCATACTCGCATCCAGGGAGGTGGTCAATGTCGATCGATTAAGTAGATCTTCAGCAGCTTGTCCATGTTTTATCTGAGGACGGATGAAGGCGAAGGCATTAATAATATTTCTCAAGTCTTCCTGACACTTGAGACGAAAATCTCGCTCAGCAGTTACATCCTTGGCATTTCTCTCTGTGTCCTCCAAACGACGTTTGCGTTTAGTCTCCAACTCTCGAGAATATCAGTTCGCATCAGCAATTTGGAGTTGACGTTCTTCGGCCAACTCTTTCGATAATTGCTCAACTTTCCTCTCGAACTCCAACTTTCGTTCGGACTCACACACCAATTGATTGGCGATGTCATCTCTGGCGGTTTCGGCATCTGTAACCTTCTTTAACAAATTAGCTTCGATAGCTGCAACAACAAAAACAAGCACATCAGAAGGAGTTGAGATACCCGACTTTATATTTAAAGAACACAACAAAAAAGGGTGATCAGGGAAAGTATCCTACTTTCTTTAACAACCATATATTCAATAACTTCGTGTTGATTAGTAAAACGAGGTTGGGTAGCCCTCTTTCTAATATCTTCAGTTGAGACCCATAACAACTTGGCAAGCTCTAGGCGATATTCGTCTACCATCCGAGAAATGTGGTCTTTCGAAGTTTAGTCTTCGCAAGATCCTTGCTCACCTCATTACAGCCCCCTTTCAAACCATCATTCTCCGAAGCTAGCTCTTTATTGGCATCTTTAAGGTTGCCACTTGAACTCTTAAGTTCCTGATATCTTGTTCTAACTTCTCAATCACTACCTTGCCAGACGCACTAATCGATTTCTCCTTACGAGCAGAATCTCGCTCTTGTGTCAAACGAGATACATCCAGCTGAAAATAGTGCATCTCTCGGGCATTCTTTTGATTTTTATTTTTTTTCTTCCTCAAGCAAATGCTCAGTCTTTATCCTTTTTCTTTTCTCCTCGGTAAGGAGATTCGCAGCTTCGAGTCTCTTCCTCTTATAGTAGTCCTGGTCATCCCAAGCCTTATTCCTTTCTTTCACAAGTTTCTCAATTTCACCTCGATGGCTCCCATCGCCATCACAGGAAACATGGGTAGACTTGTGACCCTCTCGGGAATAAGTACCAAGAGCCAGTTTAGCTTCGCGGAGTTTTTTCTCCCATTCTTCTAACTCTCCTTTTTATAAAGCAAAGTTAGAGGAATTTTTTCAGCACAAAATTATTAAAAACAACACAAACATAAGATAACAATTCATACCTATCTGCTTCATCTTTTCGCGCGCACTACGAGTCTTTTCTGCAGCAAGCTCTTCTTGCATTCGAAGAAACTTTCGCTCAAAATACTCGGCCTCACCAGACAAGCCAAAGGAATAAGCCAAGAAGCCAGATGCATGGTAATCACCCTATCAAAACACAAAAAGCACGCCAATTCTTGGCCAAACTCAAGGCACGACGGGAAAATCTCGAAGAAAAGCAACTTACCATTTGAAGCATAGCTAGATTCTCCTCGTAAGACAAAGGAGGATGGCGAAGATCATACTCCACTCTGAGGCAGTCACCACCAATCACATCACCAAACTTCTTGCATAACTCAGGATCTTGAGGATTTCGCAGTGGATCAGACACCTGGGACTTGAAGCGGGACGAGATTTCCAGGGCAAACTCACTAGGATTATAATTCTCGAAAAGCACTTCTTTAAATCTCTTGGCAGTATATGGTTGGATGTGCTTACCTGCGAAGCTTGGAGCAGGCGAAAATTTCAAACTGCAAGGATAACTGAGAACTTTATTTTTGGGAAGATTAATGCCACTGGTCGAACCATCCTTTCGGGGAAGTAGAACATCAACCATAGGAACAACCTTTCCCGAAGGTATAGCTGGGGCCTCGACTGAGGCAGTGGTCGTCACAGTGACAACAGCCATGACAGAGGCTGTAGATGCCGAGGCAGGTGTGCTCGGTATAATGTCGCTCGGCAGGCTGTAGCATCCATCTCGGAAGCAGCAGTACTAAGCGGTACATTAACAGACTCCGAAGGTGGTAACTTATCGGAGAGTCGCATCCCCGCCTTTTCCCTCAATGGCTTCGTAGCTACTCTGTGTTGAGTCAATATAGCCGCCTTTGTAGACTTCTTACACACAACCTTCCTACGATGCTTCACGACCTCTTCCCTCCTCTCCTCAAACTCAAAAACCATTGAATCATCGGCCAAACTTAAAGCTTTCACAGGTACAACATTGACCTGTGGGAGAAGAGCCGTCTTTCTCAGGCAACAAATAGAGGCAAGTATTCATACTCCAAAACAAAAACACATCTCAGGGCAGTTAGTATTTGTTACCTGATTCATAGTCTCCTCTCCTGCACGGGGGCGCTTTAAGTTTTTTGGAACATCCCCGGGAACACCTTTTCCCTTTCCTAAGACTTGACGAGATAACTCTTTCTCCTCATCAGAGAAATGAATAGTAAACAGGAGCTGAATCGTGAACCGGTGGCCTGCTTCGAACTGCGTCCGAGGAAAAAAAAGGCCTACATCTTTCCAGCCTCGGAGAATGGGGCCAGCTAGCGACACAGGGTCCGAATACCATTCCTCGTCCATCGAGTAATCTATAGACCTTGGAATTATATTCGCCCTACCTTTCACGGTTTTGAAACAAACGCCCCAAGGAGCTCCCTCGTTATCTAAAGTCAGAAAGGGCTCGTAATGGTGAAAAAATTTCTCGGCGGTAAAATAAAACTTCGCCGTGGAACCAGCTTCGGAATTATCCTAGGAGCGGGAAATCCATTCATTGATTAGATGAATCGAACTACAAGTGAGTTGCATTATCCCCCGAGGGCTAGGTAAGAACAGAGGATCTCAAGGAATAGAGGGTTGGATGGCCGATAGAAATGAGGAATCAACCCAGCAGAAATTTGATGGAATTCAAGAGCTTATCCTCTCCACATTTAAACTCTTCGACCAGTTCTGGAGTCAGCCGGCCACCGGGAGCATCAACGGCCTTTATAACAAAAGAATCGGATTTAAAACCCAAATTTTTCATCATTAAGGTAAGGACATCGACTTTAGAAGGAGAAGCCATAAAGAGAAGAAAGAAGAAGGAAAGAAAGACCCGCCGACACCGGAAGTTGCAGCGGTCAGAGTGCTTAAGGGGCGGAAAGTTGATAGAAGAGGGGTCTTTAAAGGATAATAGGTAGAACAAAACAAGGGGTACCACCAGAAATCACCTAAGAAACGCTCGATCAGAAGATAAAGATTTCAGGATTTTCGGAAGAAAAATGCCAGAGCTAAGGAAGAGGAGTGCGAGAAGGCTAAAGTTTTTTAGAGGGAGAAAATAAAACTTAAATAGTAGAGGGAAACCGACGCTACCAGTTGGAAGGTCTAAAGGGAGCAAAAATCTCGGGAACATGCAGAATGTGTCATGAAACGTCACACCTGACAACTAGTGGGGGAGGTGGCGAGAAGAAGTGACGAAGAAGAAATTTCCTTCCCAAGCATCTTCGATACAAGGAAATGAAAGAGGCAAACTGTAGAGGGTAAAATACCATAAGGACACGTGTCAACATCACCATATAAGGGAATCCATAGAAGGCGATGCTCGCAGTATTCAAGAATTTAAGAGAAGTAGCTCGTACCAAAAGAGAAGAAACGAAGGAGTAAAATGCTTGGGACACTAAAGATACTGAAAACAGGCTAAGTTCGAAGAGGAGTCTACGAATGACAAAGATCCTCGAGACGGCATCCCGAAGGCACCGACTTACTCGACAGGCTCTGACATCTCCACGATTAAGTAGTTTGTCTTAATAGCTGTAATCCACTTTCGACTCGGCCTATATAAGGCGAGCTCGAGGTCCATTGTAGAGGTTGGAATTTTGGTGTAACCATAAGGTGTGTGAGTGAGATTAGGTTAGTATCTCCTCAGGCCTCTAGGCATCATGTTCATCTACTATCATTCAGAGAAATATAAGTTCCAGTTATGCTTATCTGTTATCATACTAATTATTAATGTTTGTTTATCTCGATACTGATCTCATCTTCGTAGTAATCTCTTTGATGTCGTTTAGTGCAACTTAAACCATAGTTGAGACTTATATATCTAATGGCTATCGAGTATGAAGTACTTATGCAGATTTTATACTCACACAACTTTAGAGACGGTCTAATCTCATAGAAATCGGCCTCACTTTCTTACTCATATAGGTGAGTTTCACAATAAGTGATTCTGCAAGTCACTTCATCATACATAAACTCATTAAGGATTAATATTAATCTAGCCTCAAACTTGCAGAAAATTATACACTAAAGATTTTAAAATGGGATCTATGAAATACTTTAGTGTATCTCCAATGTCATACACCAAATTGTTAGTACCCTTTGAACTTCGTTTACATTTCAAAACTTAAGTAGGGTTCCCATTGTAGTATGAATCTACATAGACCTCAATCTCATTCCTTGAGATGTTGTCGCAATCATCTCTCTTGGCGATCATGTCGTCAAAAGATCTGGTAAGTTATTATTTGATCTTACTCAAATAAATCTACCATAATATATCTAGTGATTTTAATTGACATTCACGGTCAATTCACATTGCCATCTTGACTTTATTCACTAGAGATATGTTCAATTTGTAAATACATACTCGTTATCTCAACAAGCATATTGATATGACGAGTAACTCATCTACTCAAATGTCATACTTTCTACAAAGTTGCATTTCAATTTATAGATCATGTCTATACAATATTTGATACTTACATGTTACTATATGTAGTTCAAATGTGTAACTTATCTTGTAATATTGTAACACACCTTACTGTTGGAATTTGGTCGGCCGCCCAATTCTCCAATTTGTTACATTATCAAGCCTTTCAATTTTGTATAATTCTTGTCGCAAGAATTATTGTTCATATCCTACAATTGTTATCTCAACAATTAGGACGATTTTAGTTATAAAAATAACTCAACGATTTTTTTTTACTCAGTGATAATGATTTTCATTAACACCAAAAAGAGTTACAAAAGCCAATTAGGCAACAGAAATAAAAAAACATACTAACAAAATCTAAAGTACACAATATGAGGAGATTCAACAGTAGACATAAAAGAGGGTCTGGAAGTAAAACTGCTTATGACTCCCCTGACCAAACCAGCACCCATCTTAGCCAACTAATCAGCAGAGAAATTTATCTCCCTGAAACTATGAATGAACCTCCAACTTTCAAATTCTTGGCATAATCTGTTCCATCTAGTAAGCACAAACCAAGGTACTTTACCATTAACAAAAGCAGCAATGACAGCTTTAGAATCAGATCTAAATATAACATTCCTATGCTTGTTGATCACTGCCCATTCACCAGCATGAATGACAGCAATGACTTCAACCACAAAATTAGTTGCATTCCCAATCCCCCCTGCAACTGCAATTGGTACTCCACCAATGCTATCTCTTCCAACAAACCCAAAACCAGCAGAGCCTGGATTACCCCTTGAAGCACCATCACAACACAGAAGAATTTGATCATCACTAGGAAGTTGAAATTTAATCTCAATTACCTTTGCTTGCTTTATCTTCCTGCACTTTAGATTGAAGCTTCTCAGAATTTGAAGATCATAAGGGGTATTCCACATGTTCTTCTTCATCCTGACATCACACTCAGCAGTAAGATTAATGATTCTGTCTTGAATATTCTTGTAATTGAAGTTCCCATTTTCAAACAGCATCTTGTTTCTTGTAAACCAAATTTCTCTCAGAGAGATGAATGAAGCAGTAGTCCATATCTCTCTTACTGCTGGACTTTTAGATTTTGCCAAACTAAGTAACTCTGCAAAAGATTTTGGATTAGTAAAACCAAAAATTCCACTCAACCAGAGCCAAATATTTCTGCTGAAATCACAGTCCCAAAAAAGATGTTGCATGTCTTCTTCATTCTGTTTACAGAAAATACATCTAGAAGGAAACTGAAATTTTCTTTTCTTCAAATTCTCATCAGTAGCACAAATTCCATGAGCTATTTTCCAAATTATGCTAGCAAGACCAGGATGAATACTATTGTTCCACACCTTTTTGGTCCAACTAATCTTTGGAAATTTCATTCTAATCTTCTCTGCAGCTGAAGCCACACTGAAAACACCAGTAGAATTAGGAGCCCAAATTCTCCTATCTCCACAACCATCCACTACAAGCAATTCATTCACTTCTACTAACTCCAGCATTTCTTCAGGGATTACCCATTCATTTCCTAGCAGTAAATCAGCCACCTTCATTGCTCTATGCTGAAGAATGTAATTATTATCAGGAATCAAGTCAATAAGAGCTTTTTTTCTAATCCACACATCATCCCACAGAGAAATTTTACTTCCATCCCCAATCAGCCATCTAGTACCCTCATTCAATTCCTCCATAACCCATTGAATATCAGGCCAAATAGAAGATTTCTTATAATATTTTATCCATTGACCTTTACTATCTTGATATTTTGATCTGAAGAACACAGCCCAATCCTCTTGTTCATTTTGAATTTTCCATAATAACTTCATAAGTAAAGATTTATTAATAACTTCCAACTTTCTGATTCCCAACCCACCTTCTTCAATAGGAGAACAAACTTTATCCCAGTGAAGAGTTACTATCTTCCTTTTAGAAGGATCTCCAGACCAAAGAAAATTCCTGATTATTCTTTCACAAGTCTTCAAAATTTTTATAGGCCATTTATACACTGACATATTATATACTGGTATACTACCCAAAACATGTTTCACCAAAATAACTCTCTCTTGGAATGAAAGAATTTTCCCCTTCCACCCTGCAAGCTTATCTTGCATCATCTCAACAACACTCCACACATGGTTAGTTCTTATACTACCAGGGACCAAATAAACACCAAGATACTTGTCAGGGAAATGGGAAAGAGACATACCACACATTTAAGCTATTTGATTTTTCCTGATCTCACTTGTTCCTCCAACAAAAATTTTACTTTTCTCCACATTGATCACTTGACTTGAAGCTTGTTGGTATATCTGTAAGACATGCAATAACTTTCTAACATTTCTCTTATCTCCATTGCAGAAGAGGAATATATCATCTGCAAATAAAACATGAGTAGGCTGAACTCCCCCCCTATTAACCATGGCATTTAACTTCCTCCCATTCACCATTTTAGTTAAAAGCCTACTGAGGCAATCTTCTGCTAACACAAAGAGAATGGGAGAAAGAGGATCTCCCTGTCTTAATCCTCTACCTACTTCAAAGTATCCAGCAGGGCCACCATTAACCAAAACAGAAATTCTTGCTGATTTCAAAATGACATGAATCCAATGAATAAACTCCTCAGAAAAACCCAACTTCCTCATGACTTGAAATAAGAATTCCCAACTCAAAGAATCATAAGCTTGGGATATATCAAGCTTAAGACCTACATTACCTCCTCTTCTCTTAACCTCCAATTCATTAACAAGCTCAGAAGCCAACACTATCTGCTGATGAATGTTTCTGCCCTTAATGAAAGCCCCTTGCTGGGGAGTGATTAAATGTTGAACTAGTTCACTTAATCTGCTAGTTATTATCTTAGTAATCACCTTGAAGCTGAAGTTCACAAGACCAATAGGTCTAAACTGATTTGCTTTCTTTGCATTTTTCACTTTGGGTAAGAGTTTTAAGAAGTTGGCATTCAAACCTTTAGGAATAAATCCTTTACTCCACCAAAATTGAATAGCTTTGATAAAATCTTGACTTATAATCTCCCAAGCAAATATGTAAAACCAACCAGCAAATCCATCTGGTCCAGGTGCACTGTCTTGATCCATTCCAAAAACTGATTTTTTAATTTCATCCTCACTTGGAATCTTAGTTAACTCAACATTCCCTCCTCATGAATTAATTCAGGAATTGCAGAGAAAATTTCTTCATTAAAATGAACTTCTTTATTTTTAAACTTCTCTTCAAAATGAGTGACTAGCATTTGAGATAAATCTGCTTGATCTGTTATAATGTCACCATCACCATTTTCCAGCTCAATAATCAGATTTTGAGTTTGTCTCACTCTAAGGGAAGTATGAAAAAATCTTGAGTTAGAAGCACCCTCCTTTAACCATTTTACTCTTGATTTCTCTTGTATGATTTTCCTATGCTGTTCAACCATTTCATTTTGTTTACATTTTGCCATATTCAACATAGTTAGAAGCTGATTATCTTCAGGATTGTTATCAGAAAGGAAGGTAGCATTGATGACATCTTCTTCAGCTTGCTTCATCTTTTGATTAACATCTCCAAAAGTCTCCCAATTCCATTTCTTAATTATTTCCTTCAGATTCTTCAATTTGAACATAAATATAAACCCCTCATTCCCTCTAACCTCAATATCCCAAGCATTCCTGATTACCTCCAAAAAACCAGAGTGTTCAGTCCACACTTTGAGAGCTCTGAAAGGGATATTAGATGGTTTAGGAACATTAGCAGTACTTCCATAAAGAGTACCATGATCAGAAATTCCTCTAACACCAACCTTATAACCCCAACTAGGAAATAACTCTGACCATTTCTCATTTATGAAGGCCTTATCTAAATCACATACAATTCTTTTTTTTCCACATCTATTATTGCACCAAGTGAATTCTAGACCAGTTTTTGGAGCCTGCAATAACTCACATTCATTCAAACAATCTCTAAATTCTGACATAGAAATTTTAAGAGGTTTCAAACCACCCTTTTTCTCCTCCATCTTCAGAACTGTGTTAAAATCACCTATACTAAACCAAGGTTTTTTAAGTAGGCTAATTTCTATCATTTCATCCCATAATTCTCTTCTATCTACAGTGAGATTAGCTGCATGAATACCAGTGATGAGAATACCCCCCATCTCAACAGTAATAGCTTGTTTTGTATTTGAAATCACTTTAGGAGAACTCAAAGAAGCATTCCACAAAATCCATATATTACCTTTTGTTTCTTCACCTGAATTATGGATCACTTCATAGTGCATATTAGGTAACCTTAATTTCTTACAAAAATCCTCAGAAAACTTGACTTTAGGCTCTGCAATAATAACCAAAGAAGGAGCAAAGTTATTAACAATACTCCTGAGTTTGTCAGAGGCTTTGGATCTTTTTAGGCCTCTGACATTCCAATATACTACTCTCATTTAGCTTTTTTTGAAGGAGGATCAGGCCCCTTCTTCACTGGCCCTTTTTTAGCACCATTTTTTGCAGCTGCAATTTGAGTTCTTGTCTGAATAATTCTCACAACTTTCTCTTGGGCATCTTTCATTTTATTCTTCTTTTCTGGACTTAAAACAGATCCACAAGCTGGAGAAATATAAACTGAATTGAATGGAGATGAAGAACCTGATACTGCTTTTAAAGTTCTTTCCACATCTAAAGTTGGAAAAGCCACAGGAGAATTAAAAGTTTCTTCATCCATACCCTGTAACTCCTGAAATCTTCCTGAAGAATGCTCAATTACATCCTCATCCAACTTCTTTTCACTCTCCTCATTTGTCAAAATTGATGTCACTATATGCTCTTCAATCTGTTTCCCATTTGGATCCAGAAATAAATCAAATGGAGCTTCCTCTACCTTCTTCTTTTGCCTGTAAACAAGCTGTTTAGGTGCTTGATAAGTACTTCTCTGACCATTTCCTTTACCCCTACAATTATCCTCAACATGGCCAATAACTTGACATTTAGAACAAAAACCTGGCTGCTTAGGAATCACCACTTCTTGAAGGAAATCACCATGTTTACTAGTAATCAATACTTTTGATGGTATATCCTTTGACATATCCAATTCCACCAGAATACTAGCATAGAAGCCAATCTTCTTCTTCAAAGTTGTATCATCTACCTTCACTGGTCTACCCAAAGCTTGAGCAATCATCATCAGTATATCTTCTTTCCAATACTCAATAGCCAAACCTGGAAAATGTACCCAAACAAAAGCTGAAGTTGACTTCTGATTTGAAACATTAAATTTTGCTTCCCATGCCCTCAATTTCAAAATCTGAGAATCCACTATCCAATATCCACTCCAAACATGTTTCTTATCTTCTTCATTTGATAATTGAATAATAAAGAACCCTTTTCCTAATGGAATAAACTGAACTTCACCTGATAATTTCCATTGAGATTTTAATTCAGATTCCGCAACATCAAACTTCGTCTTCACAAAATCTAATCTCCCAATAAGACTAAAAGCCCATTCATCAATAGATTCATCTATTTTAGAATCAGGAATAACAATTTTAGGAAATTTTTCATTTCCTGAATCCATTTTGAAAAAATAAAACCTAAAAATAAATCCTCAAGAAAACCCGATTAATATATATCTCGACTGATCATATTAAACCATTATTGATGTCTGAATAAAACACCAATCATTTGAAAGATGTTTTAACAAATTTTTTCAATGATTAAAACTCTCTGAATTGAATAGAACTACACAGATCTAGAAAAAATTAATGCCTTGACTTTTCGCTCAGAAAATCGCCGCTCCGAGTTGACTGAAGTTGACCTGATTTGTAAAGTCCTCAATAACTCAACGATTGAAAATCTATGACACTGTCATATAAATTCTCCCCTCATTCCATGACGTTGTTCACTGTCACGAAGTACTACTAGTACTGAGAATTCTAAAAACTTATTTTAATCTCTTCTAGACATGCCAATCCAAGGATGTGCTTGGATTTTATAACTCTTAGGGCAACTCCTATGGTATGGATGCATAAACATCCATATCTTTCTGAGAATCCCTATATATATGGATAATCAGGTACATATGGAAATTTTCTCTACTATGGGATCCTTTTATATATCCATAAATCTATCAGTTGACCCCACATATATCAAATTTAATATTATAAAATTGTAAAAAGTTAAAAAAAAAAATCTCCATCCTGCCATAGGAAATCCGGATAGATTATTTTTAATTTTTTTTTTTAATTACATCCGGTCACTGATTGGCCGGACAGAGAAAAAAAAGGAAAAAAAAAAATCAATCCGGCCTTTAAATGACCGGATGGACAATCCATAGCAACCACCTCAAATTTGAGGGGTTCTATCTTGGCATAGTGTTTTGAGGATCTAAAAAAACACCATAGTAGCTCTTTTTGGTCCAAATATTAGGGATCATCCCAAAGATATGGATGATTTTAGTTTCCATAGGAGTTGCTCTTATCACAAGAGTTATGTCCATATGTACAAGTTTTCCCAACTCAGAAAATTCTTACATGCAAAATTTCTTAATCACTCCATATCGTAATTATTGATTCAAACTGAATAGATGCTTCAGTCATCTTCCCTTTTAGCCAAACATTAGTGTTAGGGCATTGTCCGGTCAAACCCATTAGCATTGGTATGTCAAGATGGTTGTCAGTTTTAGGTGTCAAAACACAATTCTTGATTTAGCCTACTAGAGTTTAGATTTCGGAATTGGGATATAAACTAAGTAGTAGAGGCCTTGAAGACGAAGACTGTGAAGACAAAGAAGACATCAATTATTCTTCATCGACAAAAGGTTAGTAGGAGTTATGACTTTTATGGAAATTCTTCTATTCTACATACTCTATCTTTTGAAATAGTCGGCTACTTTAGTAGAGATACTAATAGCGATTGAGATCGTGTTCTTGTCTACAAGACCATGTGTTATGTTGGTATTTGTTCCCACGAATACTAAGTTTACAAGAATGCATGAGATAGATTCGATACCATTTGTCCATTGCAATGGTTTGCTTGCAAATCACTTGTTGGATATGGGTGAATATAAAGGAGTACTCTTGAGCAAGAGTCTAGTGGATTATAGCTGAGGACGTCTAACACGTCTAAGTACTGGTTAAGCCCAGAACTTCCAGCGGATCCAAGTTAAACCCTAATCTGAAGGACGACGGTTCCCGAACCGTTCGTGAACAGTGACTCAGGAAAAACTCTGGAGTTCCAAAGTATCATTTTGTACGCGTACCCTACGTGAACCTCATAATCGATGCTTTTGGCTGTAATTCAGATTGACGGTTTGCGAACCGTCCCAAGTGAATATTCTCCGGGATTTTCACTCGGGTTAAACTCTGACTCCTTATCTCTTAGTTGGACTTGGTTATCACGAAAATATCTTCTGTGGTCCATCTAACGATTCTCAATGTGTCAATAAGATAAAGATTATCTCTGGTCTGTTGGATATCAATCTTGAAGTGTTTATGAGCTAATAAAACACTTGGCAGATAAATGATAAATGATTTCCAATTGAGATAAATCTCTGTTTACTTGGTTTGCAAGTTAGGGTTTCCAAAACTTGTGGAACAAGTAACTAGTTGCTTTATTCCAAAGCAACCTATCTTACTGAGTGTTATAAATAGAGGTGTCTAAGGACGAAAACCACAAGCATCAAGCATACGTGAAGATTCCTTTTGGAAGTGATCGTAAAACTCTTTTCACTTCGGTGAATGCTTGTTGTGGTATAGTCATCCTCTATTAGGTAGCAGTTTCTCTTGGGATTTACCTACGACTATAAAGACTTCTCTTGATAGTTGGGAAGCACAGGTAGGAGATTGAGACCTTACTGGTTGAAATCGGAGTAACTTGTAACCTTGGTAACCTGATCACGTTCTTGTCTATTCTACGGTCCTTCTCTTCTGATATAAGGTCATTCAAGAACTGATACGTTACATACAAGGTTGAAAGGAAGCAACGCACGGCTGCACTCGGTGTTGTAAGACCTAGTTAGCTCCAGTTGTATAAGTTTCTTAAGTGATTCTTCATGTACAACTAAGGTAGAGACAAGTTGGGCATAGTTTACTCGGTTTACTTGTCAGCCCCCGCTTGTAAGTAGATTTCCGTATGACCTGGAAAAATCCGAAGGAAGCCACTTTTTGTATGTCAAACTGATAGATGACAGTTCAAACATACAGTTGATAATTGAGGTTGCAAAGCCGAAATTGTTGACACAATCCTTTAACAGCGGTTAAAGCAACTCCTAGGCATGTAAAGGACGTCAGCTAGGGGAATCAAGTGCGTGACGATCTGTGGGGGATCTAGAGACGTAAGGAGTGCGACAGTAGCCAGTTCGCTTAGAGGGTGGAATTGGTCTCTGCTACATCCCAGATCGAAGTCTTATAATAGGCTAGTGTTTGTAGACAGTTTGTACTGTGCGGTGTTGAATCTGGACGAGGTCCCGAGGTTTTTCTACAGGTCGTAGTTTCCTCGTTAAAAAAATCTCTGATGTCTTGTGTGCTTTACTTTCCGCATTATATTCTCTGATTATATTATTAAAGCAAACACACGAAGTACGTTATTATAAACATGATCGTTGTCCTCAATCCATCACTTGGATTTACCAAGACCCTGTCTTGCGTTGGACTGAACCTTGTGATCCAAACTCAGCAGGTTAACAGATCTGGATATTGATTTTTGAGATCGTCCAGATCTGACCATAAGTCTCACGAGCCCAAACGAAAAGTTGGTTGTATTTTGGTACCCATGCTTTTTCAATTGGTATCAGAGCCGGTGAACACATTAAGGACGTAACTGTATGTGTTTATCGCGGCTTGTGAGTCATGGAACAAAGCTTAAAATCTTGTAACGTACCACACACTTGAATCTAACATCAACATTTGAGAGAGAAATCTTGACAGATGACACGTCTGATGTGTGGACCGATTTTATTAATTCTCTATGCATTGAAAAACAAAGATTAATTAGAAAAGTCGAAGGGCTTTATATCGGGTTAAACATTCAAAGTGAAAAAATTCATGGTTTATCTGAAAAAGAAAAAATGCTCAGCAATAAGCTAGATGAGATTGTCCGTGAGAAACAGACTACTAACCCCAGTCTATCCGGATCAAGTCAAATGACTAAAGGGATTCAAGACCCTTATACATAATCTAGTCTGAAGCATGTCTCAAGGGAAAGATATGGAATCGGGTTCAAACTCCCTTATTCAGAAAACATGAATATTGAACACCCCTGCACCTTTTGTGGTTGGAAAGGTCACTTCCAATATTTATGCAGTTCGTTCAGGATAAAACTCCAGGAACTGAAAGACTTGCATAAAAATGCTCATAAACTCTTTATTGAGTTGAGACAACATTCTAGAAATCAAGAAACACCCCCTATTGAGGGAACTCGTGAATGTGCCTTAGGAGCAGTAGCTCTGAAATCTACATCCCCTTTTCAATGGTTTCTTGATAGTGGATGCAGTAGGCATATGACAGGGGATTTATCTTGGTTTGTGAACGTTTATGATTACAAAGGTGGTCCTGTAACCTTTGGAGATGGAAGTTGTTGCTTCATCAGCAAGCGAGGAACTATTAAACTTCCAGGTATTCCCGAGATCCATGATGTTGTCTATGTTGAAGGCATGACAGCAAATCTTCCCTCTATTAGTCAAATATGCGACAAAGGCCACAAGGTTGTTTTCGAGGCAAAGAAATGCGCCATTGAAGATAAATCTGGCAATACCATTGAAAAAGCAGGGGTACCGAAATACAACCAACTTTTCGTTTGGGCTCGTGAGACTTATGGTCAGATCTGGACAATCTCAAAAATCAATATCCAGATCCGTTAACCTGAGTTTGGATCACAAGGATCAGTCCAACGCAAGACATGGTCTTGGTAAATCCAAGGGATGGATTGAGGACAACGATCAGGTTTATAATAACGTACTTCTTGTGTTTGCTTTAATTATATAATCAGAGAATATAATGCGGAAAGTAAAGCACACAAGACACCAGAGATTTTTTTAACGAGGAAACTACGACCTGTAGAAAAACCTCGGGACCTCGTCCAGATTGAACACCGCACAATACAAATTGTCTACAAACACTAGCCTACAATAAGACTTCGGTCTGTGATGTAGCAGAGACCAATTCCACCCTCCAAGCGAACTGACTACTGTCGCACTCCTTACGTCTCTAGATCCCCCACAGATCGTCACGCACTTGATTCCCCTAGCTGACGTCCTTTACAGGCCTAGGAGTTGCTTTAACCGCCGGCTTGTGTCAACAATTCCGGCTTTGCAACCTAAATTATCAACTATATGTTTGAACTGTCCTCTATCAGTTTGACATACACAAAGTGACTTCCTTCGGATTTCTCCAGGTCATACGGAAATATACTTACAAGCGGGGGCTGACAAGTAAACCGAGTAAACTATGCCCAACTTGTCTCTACCTCAGTTGTAAAAGAAGAATCACTTAAGAAACTTATACAACTGGAGCTAACTAGGTCTTACAACACCGAGTGCAGCTGTGCGTTGCATCCTTTCGAAACCCTGTGTGTAACGTATCAGTTCTTGATTGTCCTTATATCAGAAGAGAAGGACCGTAGAATAGACAAGAACGTGATCAGGTTACCAAGGTTACAGGTTACTCCGATTTCAACCACTAAGGTCTCAATCTCCTACATGTGCTTCCCAACTCTCAAGAGAAGTCTTTATAGTCGTAGGTAAATCCCAAGAGGAACTGCTACCTAATAGAGGATGACTATACCACAACAAGCATTCACTGTAGTGAAAAGAGTTTTACGATCTCTTCCTTAAGGAATCTTCACGTATGCTTGATGCTTGCAGTATTCGTCTTTAGACACCTATATTTATAACACTCAATAAGATAGGTTGCTTTGGAATAAAGCAACTAATTACTTGTCCCACAAGTTTTGGAAACCCTAAACTTGCAAACGAGTAAAAGAGATTTATGTCAATTGGAAATCATTTATCATTTATCTGCCAAGTGTTTTATTAGCTCATAAACACTTCAAGATTGATATCCAACAGACCAGAGATAATCTTTATCTTATTGACACATTGAGAACCGTTAGATGGACCACATAATATATTTTCGTGATAATCCAAGTCCAA
>JAJJMA010056671.1:0-24004 GCA_023529015.1 Papaver nudicaule
AATTCGGATACTTCTTGCCATATCCAACCATGTAAGACATATTCATCGGATTGTGTCCCAATATGTAATCCACCTGTGAAATCAATAAAATGAATTTAATCTTTGTTCAAGAATATGCCTCAGAGGCAGACTATATACCGAGCATCCACTATGAAAGTAGGATTAAAACTCTTCTTTCAGTTAGTATAAATAATCAATTTTAGGCTCATATTCATTTGTACATGCGCGAATAGATGCATTATTGGTTAATTACCTGGCTCTTAACAAGGTGAATCAATCTCGATGGAGCAACAATAGTATTACCACAGCGTACATAGTCATCTGCTTCATTTAAATAGCGAGCATAAACAAGCAGCAAAAGCGATAATGTTGTTGGATTCTGCAAGTTGCATCCTCCTAATTTAAATAACAAACCACCCCGCGAGTATTTGACTGTTTTAGTTGGTGATTCAGGTACGATAGAACAAACAAGTTCGTCAGCGTTAGTTCTAAAATAACGCTTAGCATGCTCATCAGTTACTCCATTTCCCTTCTTCATTAATTCCTACAGAAAACAAGACTTGTTATTATGCATATAAATTTTGTAAAACTGTGATAATTTTCTTATCATGATTCGTAATATGTTTGAACCGGCTTACGTACAATGGACATAAGCATGTTCGTACCAGCGCCCTTAGCATCCCAATTAAATTCTATCTCTGTAATGTTAGGTTTCTTCCTCATAACATAGTCCAAATAGCTCCTCTCATTTGAAGCCTTGTATAACCATGAAGCAGCCCATAACAATTCATCCTACATTTGAATTTCCATTAGGAAAATGTAAATGCACGAAGTTTTGAAAGGAAATACATCTTTTAACATAGTAGATTTACATATAAGCATTTGTCTGTATACGCCATGCAGAAATAATTTGCTTATGTACCTTATAACCTCCCCAATCGCAGTAGTGAGGGCAAACATATTTCCCAATACTATCGTTGTAAGATCCTTGGTATGTATCAGCAAATTTGAAAACCTGTAAGACAACACAAATAAAGTGATTGCAGGTTAAAAAAGAGTGCCCAAACAACCTGAAGTTCGTACTCTAGTGTACATTTTATTATCAATTTGTACTACACTCTAGTACTTTAACTAAATTGTTTGCTCGCGTAACATAAGAAAATCTACTCTCGACTAGTTTAGCAACTACTACTGAAATGAGCAATACTTTTAAGCACTGATGATAATTATAGGGGGGGAAAATAAATTAAAGCTTTAAAGTAGGTAGAAGATTTTCGGGGAAAATTTTTAAAGCTTCAAAATAGGTAGAAGATTTTCAGGTTGCTAAAGAAGAAAAATATCATTGGTTCAAGTCGTGGCATAACTAAGAAGAGGTTGTTTCACCTGTTTAGCCCTACTTAAGAGTATGTGGGAGTAGGACATATTTGAAGATCTGAAGACAATGGAGGAAGCTGCAAGAGCAGCAGCAATCTCAGCTGAAACCTCAGAGCCAGGATGGGTTTGGTTAACAACGAAAGCGGTTCGATCAGTGTCCATATCTTCAGGCCTTTCCCAACAACTATGGTCTATTGTAGCGTCTCCAATTTGAGCGTAAACCACATTAGGTGTTTCCGTTGATTTGAGCAAGTAGTCAGTTGCCCATTGAATTGCTTCCTTAGCATAATGTAAATCAGATCCCATGAATTTTTCAAATTCTATTACACTCCATGACAACAACGTTGTTGAGAATGACATGGGAAAATTATACTTTACATTGTCGCCTGCATCGTAATATCCTCCAGATAGATCAACCTAGTAACAAACATTTAGCAACAGATAAAACTCAAATAAGTATCATTGTATCAAGTTTAGAATCAAATACAAAATTCCTTCGAGTTATACCCAACATAAGGTTAATTAAACTAAAATGATCATCCGACGGTCGTGCCTGGTGCCCATATTTAAGGGTGTCATGAACAATTTTTTTGGTACAAAATTCATATTCCATTCAGCATCACATGCCATCTAGGAACCCAAAATGATTCATATACCGCATTTTTTATGTTTAATCAATCATTTTGTTATGAAATTCAAAAAAAAAAAAAACGAAAAAAAAAATAGATAAAATGAAATAATTATAAAATTGAAAATCTCTTACCCCAGCATATTGGCCATCACTAACAGCAGAATCTTTTCTCCATTTCATTCTTTGTGTTGATGGTAATTTTCCTGAACGTTGTCCTTCATAGAACAATATACTCTTTGTTAATGCTTCTTTATAATTATGGTGTTGGTGGTGGTGGTGGTGGCCATGATATATAATATCATTATCATTGTTAATATCAACATCTGCAGGTAGTTCTCTAGCACTAGGATTTCTCACCATACCCATCACTAATACTATTATGAACATACAAACTATTGGAAATGTATATGGAGACCACCACCCCATGGTGTCTCTCTTTTTCTTTATCTTTCTCTATTTTTTTCTCTTTTTGTGCTTCCTGATTCTTAGATAAATAGAATGCTTTTTTCTCTCTTGATTCCACTCTTTCTACATGAACTATGGATTTCATTTCAGTCATAAGTCTCTCTTATATAAAAGTTGATAGTGAGACACTCATTTTTGGCTATTTAGTTGGTGAATATCTTACTTGTACGATTATCAGAGCCCATATTAAATGTTAACCAATTAAGGAAACAAATTTAAATTAGGATGTCATATTTTGTTACTTTATTGGTCAAAGCATTTAAGTGATTTAAATGGAGGTCTTTAATAGGGTTATTTTTAGATAAGTCGATTCAAAAAGTTTTAAAGACTAATTATAAGCAAATCAAGAAAGAAAACCTCTTGGAAGTATCGACTGGTGTCGAGTTCATGGTCACAAACATTTAGATGGCTATGTTATTCTGGATTTGTATAATATAAGATGGTTATTGAAGTTTCAAGCTGCAAAATTATTTAACTTTTGCTCAAAAGTATCAAACTACAATAGCATATGAATAAACGAAATGAAGATAACAGACTGCATATTAACTATAGAATAAAAATCCTTAATAGCTTAATTTCAAACCAATAGCTCATATGGGAACTAAAAAATGTCACTTTTGTAAAAGTTCGCAATAAACCAACACAGGGCATTCATAATCGAAAAGGAATTAATGTATTCTCACTTTCTTATAAAGGTCCAACTAGGCCAGCCCCCTTGCAGGCTAACCTAGCCAAAAAGGGTCAAGTGCATTTGTGCTGGTAAAATTATAATATGTGCATTTGTTTCAGAACAATGCAGTTCAACTTGCTACTAACAGTTGCTTCGACTTCTTCGGGAAAGCGAGGCTTAAATTAACTTTGTTTTTGGTACTTCTGTCTAGATTTCTATGAAACTTATTTTGTTGATTCACCGGAGAAAGAAAAAATTGGTACACCAGGCATAAACGGCATGACTATAACTTAATACTAAAGCAAAAAAGTCAAGAAAGATCTGAAATCCAAAAGCCATGTGGTATCACTGTCATTCATTTAAATGAGATTATATATTACATATATGAGGTATGTTTGGGAAAGAATGCTCAATTTTAGTACTATAATACATAATGAAACATGTAATTAAGTATTGTGAGCAAAGTAAGTGAAGAGCCCGGTGAGAGGTGCATTGATGTAAATTGTCGGTTCGGATGCTTTAAAATCTACACGAGCATCAAAAAGTTGATCATTCATGTCAAGTCATCCAACAACATCCCCAATCAACAAATTTGAGTTGGAATTTGAGGTTTCAAAGTAAGGTGACTCATGTTTACAGTTCATCCGTTGTGGATGTTGCTCGAGCGATGGTACTGAAGATGCACGATGATGTATTCTTGTTGGGAACTTGTTACGAATCCCACCATGTATGACATACCCAATGGATTATTTCCCAAAATGTAATCCAACTGTTTCAAGAAACAGAGAGACGGCATTTATATAGCTCCAATTGTATAGTAATCTAACATATTACGAAAAATCTCTGAAGAAAATTTTGAAAATTAAATCGAACGCACTCATGATGTACACCTGGCTCGTGGCAATGCCAATCAGACTTTGTGGGTAACAATAGTTCCGTCGGGACATTGAACGGCTTGTTTGGCACCATCTAAATGAAGAGCGTAGACAAGAGTAATATACGAAAACACTGCTAAATTTTGCATATTGCTTCCTTCAGGTTTGTGAGTTAGCCCACCTTTAGATTAGTTGACACTTGTGGGATTTTCTGGAAATATGCTGCAAACAAACTATCAGCATTAAAGCGGTATTCTTTTCCATCATTGGATAAATGTTTGGAGAGTGATGAGTCTTTCGGAAGCAATTCCTGGACAAAAATGAAATACAAATAAGAGCTATCAGTATTTGTGAAAAAACCAAACAATTCAAAACCTTAATAAGAATATTTCAAGATACGATCTTACACTCACACTGGTAGTGAGTGTGATGATGCCAGCTTTCTTATTATCCCTGCCAAATTCAGCATAACTAACGTAATTTGCTGATTTCAATTTTTTATATTCGTGTTGAGGATTTCCAAATAACTAGGATGGTGTGTATCCTTGTATAGCCACGCAGAACCCCCGACCAATTCATCCTGCCAAAAAAACAATATTGTTGCGTTATATACACATATAATTTTTTGTCTTAGCCAGTTGAATAACAAAAGTTGATATAAGAAGTTTTTTTTATATATACCTGGAAACCACTATAATTGCAATAGAAAGGGGAAACGTATTGAGCCTGGCTATCCTTATAGTTTCCTTGGTATGTATTTGTAAAGTTGAAAACCTGTAAATAGTAACAAAATCATTGCATTTCGGATCATTCTGTTTTCGTATCCCAAATTGCCAAATTTATGAGACATAAATTTTGTGACAGTGACGTGCATGCACCTTTTTTGAGTTTTTAACGAACATCCCATGCTAGTGTGATTTGGTGGAATTTGGTTGGAACGTAGCGAAAGAACCTTAAAACATAACGGTCGCTAGAATCCTAGAAGCTAAACTTAAAGTTGGTCAAGTTGTCTTCCTTGTGTCTTTAATGTTTACGTGGATATGTGTATAATAAGGAAGGTCCAAGTCTAAGGCCCAACTCAAGAAATGATACATTTGATAGTTTTTAGGAAAGAACCAAAAAGTTTTGTTATAATCAGCAAGTTGAGGGTTGATAAAACGTTTTGCAAATTGGCAAAACGGAGCCAAGAAAGAAATGCCTAAGATGTAACTAGTCAAGAAAATTAGGTTCCACACTCAAGGATTACCAATTGGGGTATTGCTAGAAAGAATTACAGAAACCCAGAAACTCCCAGCATGAACAAATATGTTTTGTTTTGGGGATTTGCTCGATTATTTCAAGCTGCATTAGCATGTATGAAGCTGGTAGGTTGTGTAGTTTGTACTTGTAGAATAAAATTCCTTACAACTCAATGTATCATACAGGCACAGCTGGCCCAACAGTCCCCTGGGCAGGCAAAGCCAAAAAATGTTAAGTGGCGGTGGGTTTATGTCGGTAGAAATATGATACATGTGCGAATTAACCTCAGAAAGATGCTCAAGTGAATCATTTTCTCTAACTTTTGGGTTTCAGATGTAGAGCCAAGCTATTCCTAAGGGCAATGCAGTTCAACTAGCAACAAACTTTTGCTTCAACTTCTTAGGGTATGCGGGGCTCAATTTTGATAACTTTTTGGTACTTCTGTCATGATAATTTTAGAGGCGCCCAGATAAATTCTATAGCCTCACTAAATCGTTTTCTCTGATGAAATTTTCCCCATAAAGTAAATAAACAAAATTGGTATAACACACATAAGCATAATTTAGAGAACAAAAGTCGGAAAATATCTAAAATTCAAAAGCCTTTTGTAACCGTTCTCATTCATGTTAACCCCATAAATAAGGGTTATTGTTGTATAACATTTTAACCTCATTCATGTTAGTACATAAACATGTAATTAAGTATTGTGAGCAAAGTAAGCGAAGAGCCCAGTGAGAGGCGCATTAGTGTAAGTTGTCGGTTCAGACGAAGAGTAATCTACTCGAGCATCAGCAAATTGATCGTTCATATCCGGGCCTCCAACAACTGCTCCTATCAGCAAATTTGGGTTAGGATTTGAGGTTTCATAGTAGGGTGTTCCATCTTTACAATGCATCTGTTGTGGATGTTGATCGAGCGATGGTACTGAGGATGCACGATGATGTATTCTAGCTGGGAATTTGTTACCATATCCCACCATGTATGACATACCCAACGGATTGCTTCCCAAAATGTAATCCACCTGTTCCAAGAAACAAAGAATCGGTAATTTTGTAACATTCATCGTCATGTGATTTAACCTGACGAAAAAAATTGAAAATAACTTTGAAAGCGCTCATAAGATTTACCTGACTCTTGGCAATTGCAATCATTCTTTGCGGGGTAACAGTAGTTCCATCAGGACACTGAATGGCTTGTTCGACACCATTTAAATGAAGAGCATAAACAAGAGTAATAAAAGAAATCGATGCTGGAACTTGTATCTTGCTTCCTTCTTTTTTGTGCATTAGTCCACCTTTAGAATAATTTACGCTTGTGGGATTTTCTGGCAATATGCCACAAACAAATTTATCAGCATTTACGCGGTAGTCTTCTCCATCATTGGATAAATGCTTGGAGAGTGACGAAGATTTTGAAAGTAATTCCTGGTCAAAAACGAAATACATATAAGAGTGATTAAATTTTGCGATTCGAACCTTAATTAGATCTCATTTGTCGACTTTATACTTACAATAGTGGCGAGTACGTTGATGCCAGCATCTTTATTATCCCAACCAAATTCATGTGAATAAGCAACGTAATTTATTTTCGTGTTGAGGATTTCCAAATAACTTGGTTGATGTGTTGCCTTGTATAACCATAGAGCACCCCAGGCCAACTCATCCTATCAAAAACAATATCATCGTATATATCATTCTTTATTTAGTTAGTTGAATGACAAAGGTTTATATAAAAAAAATATTCTACCTGGAAACCACTCCAATCGCAGTAGAAAGGGCAAACAAATTGTTTCAGGCAGTCGTTATAATTTCCTCGGTATGTATTTGCGAAGTTGAAAACCTGTAAATACAAAATCATCACATATATAAAAGCGACCATTATTTTTATTATACAAAGAAGAGAAAATAAGAAAGATATGTGCGCAAAATAAAATTAAAATGTTGAACATATGTAGAATTATATTTACCTGTGTTGCCCTATCAAGAAGTGTTTTAGCGTAAACAGAGTCGACAGATTTGAAGACAATTGAAGAAGCTGCTAGTGCAGCTGCCATTTCTGCTGAAACCTCGGACCCAGGATTGGTCGCGTTAATAGCATATGCCATTCGATCAGTGTCCATATCCTCAGGCCTATCCCAACATCCATGGTCACTATAAGGTTCCCCAACTTGAACATAAATCACGTCGGGATTATTCGTGCATTTGATGAGATAATCAGTTGACCATTTTAGTGCTTCTATAGCATATTGTAGATCAGAACCCATAAGTTGGCCGAACTCCAATATACTCCAGGCTAATACTGTTGTGGTGAACGCCATAGGAAAATTGAACTTTAAGTTGTCCCCAGCATCGTAGTATCCTCCCGATAGATCAACCTATTATTTATATGAAGCATTTGTTAAAACAGTCACCATGGTACTTACCTTGCCAAAATATTTGGCAAAAAACATTCAATAAAATTAGCAAAATCTCATAAAAGCTAGAATAAACATGAATCGGAAGATATGATAGTGTAAAAAAACATACGTACCCCGACTAATGAACCGTCATTGAGAGCGGAATCTTTCCTCCATGACATTCTTTGATTTGCAGGTAATTTTCCTGATCGTTGTCCTTCGAAGAATAAAATACTTTTTGTTAAAGCATCTTCATAGTCAATAGTATTTGTTTTTTTACTATTTCCTGCCAAAAATTCTCTTCCTGCTGAACAACTATCATTCAACATTACCATGATCAATATTACTACTAAGATTGATGTTATTGAACATGACAATGACCTCGAACGACCCATTGTTTCTCTCCTACTCACTAACAAATAATATCCAGATTTCTTCTTCTCTTGTGATTTTGTTTAGGTTGCTTTTTTGTATCTGACTTTCTCTATTTCTTCTTCTTGGTGTGTTTTATAGGGATGTATCTGTTATACATATGGAAAGAAATCAGAAACAAAAAATTTAAAGTCTATTGATAATGAATTTAATTCAGAATCCTATACACAACATACAATGATTCTTTCTTCATTAGTTAAGTAATTAAGAAAAAATTACTTAACTAATTAAGAAAAAATTACTTAACTATTATAGATTCAGTTATTCAAGTTAATTATATGGGTTATTTTTACCTCTTTTTCTTGCAAGTCTGTTTTGGAAATCTTTGATGTTTAATAAAAGAAATTGATTTAGCAAAAAAATTATATATATCAAAAAAGTATACATGATATATCTTAAATACATTTCAAATCATTCTGATTAGGTATCCAACATTGCCAATTTTAGAAGATATAATTTCGAGACAGTGACAGACATACACCTTATGAGGTCTAACGAACATCCCATGCTAGATCCTAAGGAGAAGAACCAGGACAAAAGCAAGCCTTAATGAGGCTCCAACTACTTGAGCAGTTGAGCTCGCTCATATTGTCGTTTTTGGATTTGTTACCCATGGAAGATTGCAACAACCTTCTTTTATAGGTGTTTTCTCATTTTTCTTTTCTCCCTCTCACCTCTCTTTTTCTCCTAAACGAAAAACCTTCGCCGGCCACCCCTTCTAGGCAGATTTCCCTTCCTTGTTAATCTCTTAGCCCTTGTCTTCATTATTTGCTCTTGTTTTGTAGTTTTATGTGTGTTTTTATGCATTATAGTTCCGGTTCGGTTAGGGTTTAGCATCTTTTCTCTGGTAAATGGTTGTTTCAGCTATGATTCTTGGGGATTCTATAGATCTACAACTCTGTTATCTTGTTTGGTAGTTATGTTGTTTTAAGAGTGATGTGCGGCAATCAATTTTATATCGGTGAGTTTCTCCGGCAAGGGTATTTGGTGGGTTTTGTTGGCTGCTTTGGTGCAAGGTTGTTTCTTCTTCTGTTAAATAGATTGGATCAGGTTTTTGCATTATTTTCAGCTCTGATATGTGTTGTTGTTCTACCTCGGGCTCCTTCTCCAGCAACTCCGTCCAGATTTGCTTCTCTTTTCGCTCCCGGTTATTTTTATGTATCTGTTGTATTGTGTGTTAGTTATGATGATGCAAATGTGATTTTCAGTGACCTTATTCTGCACAACAAGCTTCTCCGGAGGGTGCTTAGTTCATCAACTAGGGAAGAAGGTTGTTATGTAATCGGCAATTATTATCTCCGGCGGGTGCTTAGTTCATCAACTAGGGTTAATAAGTTCTTGAATATTGTAACTGGTTCTATATTTTTGATTGTTTGGTTTGTTTGTAATTTTATGATTGCTTGCTGTAAGTCTGGTGATGATTTTGGCCATCACAAATTTGATATGTTTATTTCCGGACGGTGGAAGAGCTCCGACGAGTTTTCAGGTGAGCTAGCTTTCTGCACGCCGTGGACGACATGGATCAGATTGGATTTATTAGCTTCTTTTCTTTTGGAAGAGGGCTTCTTCAAATTAACTAGAAAAATTTCCTACCAAGTGGTGGATCAAGTTTCACCGATTCAAACTTACCCATATGTATGTGGGATGTTACAGTTATTGTTATTGTTATCGTTCGATGACCTAGTCATTGATATTGGATTCTGGCTACTTCAATATTCTGATTACAGGATTCTGGTTACCTATGTAGATCACTTATATGTCATTTTGTTGTGTTGTTCATGTAACTTTCAGGGTTAGTCCCTGGTTTATTCAGTAAAAGAAAAAAGGATTTGTTACCCATGCATTTTTTATTTTACAGAACATGAAAAGAAAATGAGAACAACCATATGCTCTCTATTACACCCAATCTTTTCTTGTGTAAAAATCATATTATCTAAGTACTTTCTGGCATTTGCAAATAACTAGTACAATCAGGGGCGGAGGGAACATAAGGCAAGGGTAGGTAATTTCCTACCCTTGCATGTACCCTTCCTTTAACATGTATTTTATCTGAGTCTCTGACTATGAGAATTATTATCCATGTAAATTTGCTTCTTTCTCCTTGTTAGATTTTGATTCTTTTTTTCTTCCATATTTAGAGGCTTAGAGCCCGCTTCTTAATCGTTGCCGCTTTGCTTATCGTCAGTGCAATTTATCAAGAGGTAAGTTCTAAATTTAATCTTAATTTTTTTTGTTTGCCCACCCTCTCTTGAAATCCTGAATCCACCACTAAATATAGTGACCCCATATGAAGACAGACACATGACTATTCAACACTAGGCTCTCGAAAGGGCAAGTCACAAAGCCAACCCTTTTGCAAAAGAAAGGTCCAATAAGAGATGTTTAAACTTTAAACTTATCAATGGGTATATGCACACTCCCAAATAAAGAAAGAATTGCCTATTGAAATTCCGTTCCACTCCCAAGTGTTACCAATGGGTATATTACAATATTACCAGAAAGAAAAATAAAAAAACGCATACTTCCACCCCTAATGTGAAAATCATTTTGTACCTTATGCACACGGCCCGACCTTATCCTTCGGTCTCCTGCGTTTCCATTAATTTGAGCAAGGCTGCCTAATGACAAACGGTAAAATCAATAAACAATGGTACAAGCAAACATTTGAAATGTGTGTTTACATAGAGACACGGCTGGGTCAGCCCCTTAGGCAGACATAGTGTTGAATGGGTTTGTGTTGGGAGAAATATGGTATGTGGTTGTGTGCAAATTAACCTCGGAAAGATGCTCGTCCAAATGAATCATTTTCAGACAATTGGTTTTCACTTATTGAGCCAAGTTAGTGTTACGGGCAATACAGTTCAAGTGGCTACAAATTGTTACTTTGACTTCTATAAAGGTATACGGGGGGAATAATTTGGCTTTGTTTTTGGTACTTCGGTCAGGAGTTTTTTTTTACGCTCTTCAGACAAGTTCAATGGGTTCATTAAATTACTTTCTTTGATAAAAAAATCCCATTAATCGAATAAACAAAATTGGTACACCATCCATAATTATAATTGTAAAGAAAAATAGTCAGAAAAGATCCGAAATTTAATAGTTTTATATAATTATTCTCATTCATTTAAAACCCAAATCATAAACAAGGGTAAATGTTGCATACAACAAGACATTTATGAAGGAATGGATATGATCAAATTTGTAGTACATAACATGTAATTAAGTATTATGAGCAAAGTAAGCAAAGAGCCCGGGGAGAGGCGCATTAATGTATGTTGTAGGTTCAGATGCTTTGAAATCTACTCTAGCATCAGCAAATTGATCATTGATATCAGGTCCTCCAACAACAGCTCCTATCAACAAATTTGGGTTAGGATTTGAGGTTTCAAAGTAAGGTGATCCATCTTTACAATGCATTTGTTGTGGATGTTGATCGAGCGATGGTACTGAGGATGCACGATGATGTATTCTAGTTGGGAACTTGTTACCATATCCCACCATGTATGACATACCCAGTGGATTGTTTCCCAGAATGTAATCCACCTGTTTCAGAAAACAAAGCATTGACAATTATATGCCTTCCATTAATTGTTATGTAATTACATACAGTCCATAGACGGAAAATAACTTGAAAGCGCTCATAAGATTTACCTGACTCTTGACAATGGCAACCATTCTTTGTGGAGTAACATTAGTTCCGTCAGGACATTGAACGGATTGTTTGGCACCATCTAAATGGAGAGCATAGACAAGAGTAATAAACGAAATCGCTCCTGCAACTTGTAAGTTGCTTCCTACCGGTTTGTGCATCAGCCCACCTTTAGAATAATTTACGCTTGTAGGATTTTCTGGCAATATACTGCAAACAAATTTATTAGCATTTACACGGTAGTCTTCTCCTTCATTGGATAAATGCTTGGAGAGTGATGATCCTTTAGAAAGCAATTCCTGGTCGAAAACGAAATACAAATAAGGGTGACTAATTTTTAAGAGGAAACTAAACGATTAAAACCTTATTGAGATCTTATTTGCCGATCATATACTTACGATGGTAGTGAGTACGTTAATGCCAGCATCCTTATTATCCCAACCAAATTCAACAGCATAAGCAACATAATTATTGTACGTGTTGAGGGTTTCCAAGTAGCTAGGTTGATGTGTTGCCTTGTATAGCCACAGAGCACCCCAAGCCAATTCATCCTACCAATAAAAAAACATTTGATCGTATATATCATATTTTTTTTATCTAGACAGGTGAATAACGAAGGTTGGCATTAAACTATTTTTTATATGTTTACCTGAAAACCACTCCAATCGCAGTAAAAAGGGCAAACAAACTGCCTTAAACAATCATTATAATTTCCTTGGTATGTATTTGCAAAGTTGAAAACCTGTAAATCATCGTATATCCAAAGGCGGGCATTTTTATAAAACTAAATTAAAAAAGAAAAAAACCCGAATATGTGCCAAGAAGAGATTTATGAACTATGAGCATATATGGAATAATAATCACCTGTGTTGCCCTATCAAGAAGTGTTTTAGAGTAAATGGGGTCAATAGATTTAAAAACAATGGACGAAGCTGCTAATGCAGCAGCCATTTCTGCTGAAACCTCTGACCCAGGATGAGTCGTGTTAATAGCATATGCCATACGGTCGGTGTCCATATCCTCAGGCCTATCCCAACAGCCATGGTCACTGTAAGGTTCCGCAACTTGAACATAAATCACTTCAGGATTATTCGTGCATTTAATGAAATAGTCGGTTGACCATTTTATTGCATCCATAGCATATTGTAGATCAGAACCCATAAGTTTGCCGAACTCTAATACACTCCAGGCCAGTACTGTTGTTGTGAATGCCATTGGAAAATTGAACTTTATGTTGTCCCCGGCATCGTAGTATCCTCCTGATAGATCAACCTAATATGAATACAAAGCATTTGTCAATATAATCGTCATGATACTAATGTTGCCAAAATAATTAGGCATGTCACGTTAAGATAAATGTAGCAATAATTCAATAAAAAATAAGAATAAATCTGAAAGGCAAGAAACAAATATGTGAAATAAAAAATATATGTACCCCGATTAATGAACCATCATTGATAGCAGAATCTTTCCTCCATGTCATTCTTTGATTTGCTGGTAATTTCCCTGATCGTTGTCCTTCGAAAAATAAAATACTTTTTGTTAGAGCGTCTGCATAGTCAATAATATTTGCTTCTTTACTATTTCTTGCCATATAGTCTCTTCCTGCTGAACAACTCTCATTCACCATTGCCATGACCAACGTTACTACCAACATTGTGACTATTGAACATGACAATGACCTCGATTGGCCCATTGTTTCTCTCTTACACTCGTATTATGTCTATAATTCTTCTTCTCTGTAATTCCTTTCAGAATGCTTTTCAATATCCTTTCAAGGTTTTCTTCTTGTTTGATTTTTTTCCAGATCGGGATGGACTTCTTCTTGTTGATGCGTTATATTTATAGGGATGTCTCCGTTATACATATGGAAAGAAATCAGAGAAATTATTGAATGTCTACTGATAATGAATTTAATTTGGAATCCATTACACAACATATAATGGATTTCTTCATTAGCTAAGTAATTAAAACACAATTATAACAAATTTAATAGTAACATGAATAACTTATGGTAATTTAAACTTATTTGGCAAGAACATTTAATTGTTGAATTGGATTGGTATGGTATGTTTTTGAAAAGTTATAGACTACGTGTAACGTTATGAACAAACCTTATCCAGGTCACATTGATGGAAAACAATAATTGCATGAATCCTTTTGATTTATGTATACTCAAGTGATGATGCATTTGTCTTAAATATATATATTTCAGCTATTCTGGTTTTCCGTATGCAACATTACCAAGTTTAGGAGATACAATTGTTGAGACAGTCGCGTGTTGGCGTTGTTGATTTGATCGAAACATAACTAAAAAACTTGAAAGAAGTAAAAGGAAAAATGACCGGCACAGTGGCATGGAAGATATAAAGCTAATCAAAATTTAAAGGGATTCTGAAAATGTGTCCTCGGATTGAGACCCTCTAATTTGGACAGTGAAGATGTTATGTGGCAATTGTTTTCACTTTAATTATACTTAATAATCAATATTTATGATAATCTTAATGATAATCTTCACCAAACTCTACTTCATTTTTTTTTTCAAATTTAGTATTTTCTTTTTAATACATTTTTATAAAATTAAAAAAATAACAATATTGTATTGAGGAGGCAAACAAAAAAAATATTCCAACAAAAAAATGACCACAAGATCGAGGACTAAATCAAAAACAACAAATAACAACCATTAGGTCTACACGTACCGAGGCCAAAACCAATACAAACACATGTTTTGGAGAGGGTGGGCTCCGCCACCCCAAAACTAGCAGGGGCCCACATCATTTGTGTCTACACGGTTTTTGTTTAGTTTTTCATTCGGTATGTAAATAATTTTTTAATAACAACACCATCCCAAGGTGGTATAATTTGTGGAGGACATGAGGCATCTATTGTTGTTTTTAATGTGCTTTCTTTTTCTATGCTCTTTTCTTCATCGCTATTTGGGTTTGTGATTTTTTTTCCCTTCTTCACCTGATTGTTTCGCGTTGTAATCTGAACAGAACAAGTGCCATGTTCTTCTTTTCTTTTATTTTAAGGATTAAATCCCCAATGTTGTTTTAAAGTTAACTTCAAACATAAAAATTCATACATATTTATGCAAAGGAAGAAAAGAAAAATCTGCTTGTCCTCGTGGAAACGAGCTTCGAACTTAGGTCACTGATATCATTTCCCAACGACTTTACCATTACACCATATTGACATCTGCAACATGAAAACGCAGAGCTTTTTTTAAGCTCAATCGCAAGGGAAACTTAATATTAACAATTTACGAAGATTTTACTTAGCACGTCTACACATATTATTTTAAAAAAAAAGACACATTCATATCTTCTTATCTTTCTTTATTATATAAGATAATCAAGTTTACATAGCATCTGAGATGTCATATGTATCAAGTATAACTTCTTGCAATTATATATCATACAGATAACTATATCATCTTTGTCGAGGCTTACGTTTTGCTTGAGTTACATGTATTTTATTTTTTTTGAAAGGAGAGTCTGTATTATTTAGCTATGCAATGAGAGTTGCATGTAGTATGAGATGTACAAGAACCGACAAGACAAGTCCAAGGACATAGACCTTAACTCCAAATAGCAAACAGACTAGCCTAAACCTACTAGCCCCAAAACAACTAAACCATCAAGCACATACAAACAAGGCATCGAACATTAGCACCACAAAACCAACCTCTGAAACACCCCAAGAACCCTAGTAACTTACCCTAAACCTAAACACCGTAAGAAGTACTGGTGCGAAGACCGAAAGGTCTTCAAAACGGACAACCCAATCAAGAAGTCCGCCATTTTCAATTGAACCTGCAAAGAAACCAACCATGCTGAAGTAACTTGGTGTACAGAGGTGTCTGAAGTAGCCATTATTCTCCGCCCAGAGTGAATGTAATTGACCTTTTAACCATGAGTGCATAGATGCATGCACTTGTTCTTTTTATCGCATTTGTAAGGCCCTAAAAATTTCCCTGGGTCCCACTTCTTGTCCAACTCATTACCCGAAAAATGATTAGTAGAAGCAATCTAATCAGGATATTTCGCAATTCTTCCACATGCGTGATCCAAAATAAAACTATTATCGTAACAACATGTGGACTATGCTCCATCAATCTAGTTATGGTCTTTTGAACCGATATCTGGTGAATTGACCCATTGTAGCCGAGTCCCTTAGGTTTATCGGTTCGCCTATATTCCAAGAATTCTCCATGAAACCTAGTTATCAGTAATGATAAAGTCTTCTTCAGTCGCGTCTTCAATCCTGCAATAACCTTCTCAGAAAAACAAAGAAATTGACACTAAAAATCTCGATCATTGTTGATTGATTTTCCCTTTGAATCGCTAATTGGTCCTTGTGAATCTTTGAATCAGTAATTATAACAAGAAGAATATACTTAAATTTTCTCCAGCCCAGTAGAAACCAAAAAACAAGCATCGGGTTCATCGAAACATCAGATGGTAGAATTGAATCTGGCATGGTAGAGTTACATGTATACTATTGGCATGTCTCTCGAGTTATACTCTTTTTATTTTTTAACAATAGCATATTTAATTTTGTATTATATATGCAGTTAGCTGCTTAAAAATATTACTAATATTCTTGTTACATGGTAATTTAGGGATTGAAGAAAAAATAAATTAGGTAAAGCATATCATTTTGAAGGCACTAGTTGTACTACCGATCATAAGTAGGACTCGTTTATTGAGTGACTACACTAGAATGTCGTTGATACCTGTGAGCAGTCAATATTGTTAATTCACGTGCCAATAGTGAGAGATGTTCCAAAAGTGGAAAGATCAAATAACAGATAGGTCATCATGATGCAATTTTCGGGTCAATGCACATGTTGGGTCAGTGATCAACCTTTTTCCAAGGAGATAAGCTTTGGGTCACTAATAAAATTTTGAATTACGAGGTATATCCAGGATCACTAGGTAGATTGACGGTCACAGTGCAAGTTTCAGGTCACTAGGGTAATTGGGACGTTAGGTTATAATGGTAAATTTCATGTCATAGTATATGCTCAAGGTAACTATCACAATGTCAATATAGCTTGTTGAGCAATTTTCATATCATGAGGCAACGTTTGGTCACGGGTCTATGCTTTGGTTGTACGAGGAAATTTTTGGTTCCAAAGCAAAATTAAGTCAAAGAGGGATTATAGGGGTAATTTCACATACTCTAGGTCACATGGCTAACTTTTGATTTTAAGCAAAACCTCTAAAGTTTTGATCAAATTTTAGGTCCATCACAAGTTTTAAAAGTCTCAAAACAAATTTCCGGTCTCGAGGGTAAGCGCCATAGTTGTAGATTTAGGGTTATGTTGGAAGTTTCTTGGAAATTTTGGGTTACGAGATAGATTTTGAAGCAATTATTAGCTTTTGACTCATGTTCTAGTGGTAGATTTTGACTCACGTTGTTTATATGCAAAATTGTAGGTCATTTAGATATTTTTAATTCACATAATGGTCGATTGACAAAGGGATAGTCAATTAAGATTTATGGAGAGATATGAAATCTTTTGTTAGTGGTATAGACTTTTTCCAAATTTCTGAAAATCTTTGTTATTGCAATAAGGAGTTTCTGAAAGAAAATCTATGAAATTCTCTATTATTCAATATAAACACTAAAATCATGGATTTGGATTTTTGAGATACTTTTTAGTTGAAATAGGCTTGGGAGAAGTCTCAAAATAGGCTTGGAGAGACTTCTCTATAATAAGAATTTTCATTTATTTTTAATGAATGTGCAATTCAAAAATATGCAAGATAATATCACATAACAAGAAACAGAAAATGACACATTGTCGCATCGTCCTAAAAAATAATTTAATTTTAATTATTATTAAAAACATTATTACCGTTAAAAAAAATTATCTAAAAAAATTTACTTTCCTTTGGAAGAATTGAATTTTAATTATTAGTTTTTTGTGATCAAAAACATCTTATTGGTGATTAGCGTTTCTTGTCTCTACAATAATACGTCAAAACTCTCCACAAATCAATGAGATTAGTCTTTTGAATCTCTAATGAAATTCACTGTGAGTTTGTGAACTTACAAAGACTCTCAGATTCTCTTAAACTAAAAGTATCTCAAATTCTCCAAAAGTCCTAATTGACTATCCCATGTAAAACGATTCGATTTTGTACCACAGTCTTACATTGCAAGTTTTGGATCTTTGTGCATACCTCAAGTGACTTGACCCACACTAAAAAATTATATTCGTTTAGGTTTTTTGTTTCATTTCTCTGTAGTATAGGAGATTCAAATAAACACAATAGATGCTTGTTCAAAATTTGTCTGCATTGAGGTGGGAAAAAAATTTCTTTCTTTCTTTGCCTATCTATCTGGGCTTGTAGGTAGGTAGTGGGTTTCGCTCCAACTTTTAATTTTCAAAAAAAAAAAAAAAAAAAAAAAAATCGGCTACTCCTAAATAAAACTTTTCACCCCAATAGATCATTGTCAGACAATGAAATTGTTATTGTACTTTTCTTTGTTTTGATACAACAAAAGTTGAGCCGCGGCCCCTGCCATCCTTCAGCAGAACCCAGCCAACTGGGTCGGGCCCATTTCGCATCCCAATCTACAAATAAGTAAATCTGATTTACAATTTATTGATGAGATTGATTCATGAAAAATCAATAAAATGCTATCTAACTGGATGACCCTTGAAGTATGCTAATAAACCCACAAGAGGCGCATTTATATAAGTAGTGGGCTCTGAGTTAACAAACTGAGCTCTCGAATCAGAATATACATCATTGATATCAGGCCCACCAACAACGGCTCCTATCAATGGATTCGGATTTGGATTGTTTGTAGAGTAATAAGGAGTTCCATCACTGCAAGCAATACGATTTGGATGTTGATCAATGGATGGCAATGATGATCCTCTGTGGTGTATTCTCTGTGCATATTTTTGGCCATACCCAACCATATATGACATCTTCATTGGATTGCTTCCCAGAATGTAATCAACCTGCAAGATTTTCCCACAAATGTTTTATAGAAAATTTCATATTTTTCTTGGCAGCTTAGCCACAATTTCCATGCTGAGTGTTCAAGGGAAAACCAAATGTGAAATCTCAGTTTTAATTTGTTGAGGGTGTGTTGTCAGTTTTGTTAAATTTGATGGTTTTAGGTCCTAAGTTATTACCTGGTTCCTGGCGAGCTCAATAAGCCTGGAAGAAGTTGCAGAAACATTATTACCACAATGGACGACATCATTTCCATGGGCCAAGTAGCGGGCATAGATCAGGAGCAAAAATGAAAGAGCTGTCGAATGTTGCATATTGCTCCCTCCTGGTTTGAATATTAACCCACCTGATACATGTGTGCACAAAAATTAGTTTATACAAGTTTGAGTTTGGCGGATATTCCAGGCGTCGTGTCAGATACAAACCTGGTGAATATTCGACACTTCTGGATGGTGATTCTGGTAAAATAGAGCACACAAACTTATTTGCATTGGATCGAAATGGATCGACGTAGAACTCTTCGCCCTTCATAAGCATCTAAGAGTGTGCAACAAAGAAAATTAGGATGAGATTAAGCGTAATACGAATTTGCTGATGAATTAGCTTATTATGTGCATACCTTTGAAAAGAAAATGTTAATTCCAGCAAATTTGGCATCCCATCCAAATTCAGCAAAAATACCACCACCGCTATATAAACCATTAGGTTCTCTTACTCCAAATTTACCTGCAGAACGGGGCTCTGCTTCTCGAAATTTTGAAAAAGGAGAACGCGGTGTTTTGTTAAGACTGGATTCTGATGTTCCAGATGTTGAGAATGGAGAACTGGATTTGTTCACCCAGGATTCTGATATTCTTCCCAAGCTATAACTATTGGCCATCACATAATTCCAGTAATATCGCTTGCCTGAAGCGCGATGCAGCCATGCTGCTGCCCATATCAGTTCATCCTGCAAGATGTACCCTGACAGATATAAATAACCCATCAATGGTGCACAAAATTTGTAGACTAGCAGTTGATCACAAGCTTACCTGGTATCCACTATAGTCGCAGTAGAAAGGGCAAACCCATTCTTTAAGACTGTCACTATATGATCCACGGTATTTATTGGCAAACTCAAAAACCTGAATTAACACACCAGAACAAGGAGAAAATATTGATTTGTCTACGAAATTTATAGGAACAAAATAGATTGGTTCTTAGTAGTAAAAGTATGTCAACTCATATGTACCATGATAGCTCTTTCCAGAAGCTTAGCCGAATAAACAGGATCACTTTTATTGTAAACAATTGAAGCTGCAGCCATCGCAGCAGCCATTTCTGCTGCAACCTCAGACCCTGGCAGGTCTTTTCTAATGGTGTAGGTTGTTCGAGGCGTATCCATGTCCTCAGGCCTCTCCCAACATTTATGATCTGCATACGGATCACCAACTTGAACATAAATCAAATCCGGGTTACTAGTACACTTTAGTAAGTAGTCTGTTCCCCATCGAACTGCTTCTAACGCATATTTCAGCTCTGCACCCATCAACTTGCCGAATTCTATCGCACTCCATGCCAACATTGTGGTTGAGAAAGCCATGGGAAAGTTAAACTTCACATTGTCACCTGCGTCGTAGTAACCACCAACCAGATTCACCTGCATAAATTTCATTCTTCTTTAGCCATGTATGGAAATCATGGGGCATGCCCTTATATCTTGTAGAAACAAAAAATCAAATCTGTGCACAAGGCCGAAATTGGCCAGTGCTACACCATGCACCTATTTCGAGTGGAGTTGTCTGCTAGCACTCATATTCTGTCTCAAATGACTATATGGAATGGAAGATCAATTTTGAGTAATTCAAAATCTCATTCTCAAGATTTTCTTACAAAAGTTGTCCTTAGATTTTTCGGAATAAAATTTACATGGTCAAAGAGAGGAGATTTGTAATTTATATTTTACCATAAAAAGAAAAGAAAAAAATCTCCACAAGGCCTGGAGAAAGAAATACTTACACCAACATCATCACCATCATGGAGAGCAGAATCCTTTCTCCATCTTAATCTCTGTGAAGATGGTAGCTTCCCTGATCTTTGTCCTTCAAAAAACAGTATACTTTTCTTCAAGGCATCACCATAATTATGTTTCATACTGTAACCATTACTTCCTTGTGCACAAACATTTGCCACCGTTAAGGCCATAACCATCAATAACAACAACCGCAACATATTTGATGAATTTGATTCACCCATCTCTCACTCCTCCTCTATGAATACTCAAATCAATGAATAATTGCATGTATATTTATAATTGAAGCATGAAAAAGAAAAATTATAGAGTAGAGTAGGTGACCCTTTAACTTCCGAATGAAAATATGGTTAGAAAAAAGCCGATTGATCCTAATGGGGCTAAATTTTCTCTCTAACCGTGAAAGTCGGTTCACGTACCCTGGAAATTAGGTGCATGACTGCATGTTACTTTGATTATGCTTATGCAAGCATAATGATTTATTTTAGAGGAGTAGAACTATCAGAATTGGACCTTGTTCAAAGGCTTTAGTTGAAATTAGTGAGAAAGACGTAAAGGTTTTCGTCGTTTTGACTTTTAATGTACACTCGAGCGTTACAAAAGTTGAAAGATTTTGTGATGATAACGGTATGATTTCCAAGGTCCTTTTTTTTGGTATTCAATTTCCAGGATTTCCAAGGACCTAGTATACGCAATTCTTACTCCTTGCTCTACTACAGTAAAACCTCTATATGGAGGTTATTCTTAAATTTGGCAATTTGGGTACGAAATCAGAATGATCTGAAATGCAGTTATGTTTTTTCATCACTATGATGTATCGTTATGACCTGGATAAGGTTTGGTAATTACGTTACACATACTCTAAACTGGATGTACCAATCCTACACTTAAATGTTCTTTCCAACTAAATTCAGTTTACTATATAAGTTGCAATATTTTCATTAAATTTGGGAAGTGTATCTTAAATTTCCTTGACGGAAGAATCCATTCTATGTTTGTAGACTTCCACAAGTTTTTTCTCTCATTGTTTCCATACATATAACAGAGAAAGTAAAATCCATTAAATAAATAGAACTATAGGCAGAAAGAAATCTAGAAAAGAACTACATAGAGAAAGAATTCTAAACACCTTTAGAAGAAAAGCAATATAAACCGAATTAGAGAAGAAGAATTCTAGACACCTTTAGAGAGAAAGAATGGGGAAGTCGAGGTTAATGTCGTGTTCAATAGTGTCGAGGTTGGTAGTAACATTGATCATGGTAATGGTGAATGGGAGTTATTCAGCAGGAAGAGAATTTATGGCAAAGCATAGGGAAAAACTAAGTCCTATTAACTATGCAGATGCTTTAACAAAAAGTATTTTATTTTTTGAAGGCCAAAGATCAGGAAAACTACCTGCAAATCAGAGAATGACATGGAGGAAAGATTCGGCTCTCGATGACGGTTCATTAGTTGGGGTATGTATTTTTTTTCTCATACTTTTTTCTCTTCCGGTCTCTTTCTATGGTGTTTTTGAAATTAAAACTTTCTTATAATGCGACTTGCCTAAATATTTTAGCAAGATATGCACCATGCGGTGACTATTTTGACGAGGTTTTTTATAACTATTAGGTTGATCTATCGGGAGGATACTATGATGCCGGGGACAACATAAAATTCAATTTTCCAATGGCGTACACGACAACAGTATTAGCCTGGAGTATATTGGAGTTCGGTCAAATCATGGGTTCCGATCTACAACATGCTATGGATGCACTAAAATGGTCAACAGACTATTTCATCAAGTGCACAAATAACCCTGGCGTGATTTACGTCCAAGTTGGGGAACCTTACAGTGACCATGGTTGTTGGGACAGGCCTGAGGATATGGACACTGATCGAATGGCATATGCTATTAACGCAACCCATCCTGGTTCTGAAGTTTCGGCAGAAATGGCTGCTGCATTAGCAGCCTCTTCTATGGTCTTTAAATCTGTCAACCCTGTTTATTCTAAAATACTTCTCGATAGAGCAACACAGGTAAATATAAATATTTTTCTATATATGCACATCGTCATCAAGTTTCAGCTTTTTCCATCGTCTTTTTACGTTTTTAATCTGTACAAAATTGGCTGCCATTGGATATGCAATGATTTTGTTACTGTTTACAGGTTTTCAACTTTGCAAATACATACCAAGGAAACTATAAGGATAGCCTGGCGCAATATGTTTGCCCTTTCTATTGCGATTATAGTGGTTTCCAGGTATATATAAAACAATGTCTTATAATATCAACCTAAACTATTCATCTAGCTACGACATAAACATGATAATGTGTATATAACGCGGTGATATTGTTTTCGTTTTTTGTAGGATGAATTGGCATGGGGTTCTGTGTGGCTATACAAGGCTACACATCATCCTAGTTATTTGGAAATCCTCAACACAAATATACAAAAATTGAAATCGGCAAATTACGTTAGTTATGCTGAATTTGGCTGGGATAATAAGGAAGCTGGCATCAACATACTCACTACCACTGTGAGTATAGGATCATGTCTTGATATAATATTGAGACTTTGAGTTATTTGGTTTCTTCACAAATATGCTCTTATTTTGTATTTCATTTTGTTCAGGAATTGCTTTCGAAAACATCATCACTCTCGAAACATTTATCAAACGATGGAAAGGAATACCGCTTTAATGCTGATAGATTTGTTTGCAGTATATTGCCAGAAAATCCCACAAGTGTCAATTATTCTAAAGGTGGGCTAATTCACAAACCTGAAGGAAGCAACATGCAAAACCCAACAGCGCTTTCGTTTATTACTCTTGTCTATGCTCTCCATTTAGATGGTGCCAAACAAACCGTTCAGTGTCCCGACGGAACTATTATTACCCCACAAAGAATGATTTCCATTGCCAAGAGCCAGGTAAATATCAACTTTTTCTACGATAATTTTTGTAATGTTAGGTCACTCTACAATTGAAGCTTAGATCACTCTACAATTGAAGTTGTACAATTGATGATTATCTGTTCTTTGAAGCAGGTGGATTACATTTTGGGAAATAATCCATTGGGTATGTCATACATGGTGGGATTTGGTAACAAGTTCCCAACAAGAATACATCACCGTGCATCTTCAGTACCGTCGCTTGAGCAATATCCACAAAGGATGCACTGTAAAGATGGGTCACCCTATTTTGAAACCTCGAATCCCAACTCAAATTTGTTGATTGGGGCTGTTGTTGGAGGACCTGATATAAATGATCAATTTGCTGATGTTCGAGTAGATTT